>JANAVB010021595.1:9740005-9748556 GCA_029216955.1 Iris pallida | reverse complement strand
GTATAAATGTGTTGCTTGGGTTCTCCTTTCTATACTTGTTGTGGGATGTTGGTTTTGGTTTTCCTATTATACATGTTGGGGTTGGGAAAGATTTCTTTGCTGTAGGAGATGTTTTGCTATTTGGATTAAAATTGTTGGTTGGGTATCTATTATGCATGATGGGTTTAACTTGGTACTGTGGGTGTTTTTGTTGGGAGCTTTTCGATATAAATCACATGCGGTATATATTAGTTGGGAGTATTTCTATTTCGGGATTGACATCTCCATTAGCATGCATGTGTCATTGATTTTGGGACTACATCCACTATGCCATGCCTGCATGTTTTACTTTATTTGTCGGTTTCGGTTTTTATTAGAATACTCTGATATTCTTGGTGTTGGTCGTTCGACCAAATGAACCAAAGCGTTGCAGATCGTATCGGATACACTGGCTCCGTGTCGGGACGTGTCCTATACGTGTTATGGTACGCTAGTACAGCAGATGATGATTGATCCTTATCTGAGATATCTTATATATCTCATTTCGTTTCTTGTCGATCGTTAGTCGTAGTTTGTATGTTGGTACTGTTGGGTTGTTCATTCTGGGTACAGATACGCTCGTGTTTGTACGAGTCGATACTGGACACGGATGTGAGGATACCTTCGGGTCGATGATGTCCTCTCCACAGTTGCAGCCGCGACCCGACGAGGCGTTGTACGTGCCTGCGAGCCGAGTCCGAAGGCTCCCTTCGGATTCCGACACCAAATTCTGGGGTATAAATTCTAAACTCTTGATTGATTTCAGTTTTTGGGTTTATTTTATTTCGATGATGTTGTTGGATCTCGATCCCTACATAAAAAGGGTTTCGATCGACTGATATGTGTTGGGTTCGATTTTGGCTTGACGATCCTACGATTGTCTTTGTTTGTGAAGCGGGAATGATCTTTAGATCATGTTCGGTTCTATACTTGCTGTTAGATCATTTTCGGTTTCGGGTTACCTAGCTGCTGTCGGAATTATTTGTGATGCATGCATTGTTGGTTTGGGTTTCTTGTATAAATTGTTGCTTGGGGTCTCCTTCCTATACTTGTTATGGGATATTGGTTTAGGTTTTCCCTATTATACATGTTGGGTTGGGAAATATTTCTTTGCTGTAGGAGATATTTTGCTATTTGGATTAAAATTGTTGGTTGGGTATCTATTATGCATGATGGGTTTAACTTGGTACTGTAGGTTTTTGTTGGGAGCTTTTCGTTATAAATCACATGCGGGTATATATTAGTTGGGAGTATTTCTATTTCGGGAATGACATCTCCATTAGTATGCCTGCATCGTTGATTTTGGGACTACGTCCACTATGCCATGCCTAGATGTTTTACTTTATTTGTCGGTTTCGGTTTTTATTAGAGTACTCTGATACTCTCAGTTTTTCGATATAACATAGACTCTAAAATTGACAGACTCTAAAATATAGGGTTTTGCTTTCTTTTTCAGGGTTTTGCTATATGTACATGTGCTATGGACAATCTTCATGTGACCAAGTTGAAGCGTTATAAGTGTGCTTCTTCGCTACAGTATCTGTGAGATTTTGATGTCGATAGTTTTGATGTAGCTAAAGTGTACTCTGTATTGGATACTCTATATATTTTGAGAAGATGTTATAATGAAATGGAGAAATGTAGAATGGTAGCTAAAATACTCTATTTTGAGACAATGAAATGGAGAATGGTACTTTATATTACATTTTAATGCTTTGTTGTGAATATGGTTCAAAGTGGTTGTTTTCGAATTGAATTGAGCAGCATTTGGAATGTATAACATGCAGTATAGAGCGTTATAAATGTGATACAACGACCATATACAGCGATTTTTCATAACTATCCATAACGCTTTGAAAATAAAACGTAGCAGAAATTAAACCTATTAATGACGGTTTTGGATGAATTATCTATAACGCTTTTAAAAACATTTATAACACCCGATTTTATAACGCTTGGACTGAGAAAAAAAGTGTCCTGGTTTGCAATTAATGACGCTTTTTAGCCGTCATTAAAAGGTATTTTTGTTGTAGTGTACGTTCGTTGGCTTAGAATTATCTAGCAGTTCACCCTCCTCAAGAGTGCGGTTAGCGTCATTGTCTTGGTCAGCGACGTCATCAACCACCGGATCACCAATTATGACAACAACCGCCATTTCCTTTTCTGTCTCGATCGGCTCGGGCACAATAGGCGCAGACGTCATTTCAACCAATGGTCCCTGAGGAATAGATGATTCTATATTCGGCACATTGTCAAGGCTTTCTTTCCCCGGTTCCTGAGAAGCTTTGTCATTACTTTTAGCTTGGGATAAGGAATTGGATGTGGTAGCAGTATCATGATTTTGTGTGTGACCTGTCGAAGTAATCTGCTCCTTATTTGTTCTCTGTAATATAGATGTGACCTTCAATCCCATCGACCCTGGCCGCGTGACCGCCACTTCTCCCTCATGTTGCTGTTGTGTGTCCGGTTGAACAACTTCTTTTCCTTTGTTCTTCAATTTGTATGCGGACATCTGGTGGCCTTGATGATGACAATGAGAACAATTTAAGGGGATGTACTCGTATTCTATATTTTGCTAAAAACTTCTCCCTCTCGATCGATTGATCCGGATGCGCTGTTGTATAGGCTTACTCGCATCTACCTCCACAAAGACACGAGCCCTACTCAGTCGAGATAAGTCAGCCATTGCCTTGTCTATTTTCAATGGTGTGCCGATCGCTGAAGTGATTGCAAACAGCGCCTCCTTTGCATGGAGATGATGAGGCAAATTTGGGAGGGCCACCCAAACTGGCATAAGAGAAGATTCGTACATTGGTGAAAAATCTGGCACCCATTTAAAGACTCGCATCGGAGCTCGAGAGATAAACCACGTATCTTTTGAACGAAGTCGAAGGTAGTCTTCCTCAACATAAGGCCTTATGTGGATGTGTTTGCGGTCAATGACTCCCGCCTTAATGTCCCCGTTGAACTGAAAGCCGAAGAGTGCTTTACGGATCACCTCAATGGAAGGTTTGTTATGGGAAAATTTTTCCACAAGAGCAAAACGGAGAGGAGACGCCAAAGACTGTTCCTCCTCATCAGAAAAGGAGATAGCGGGGGCACATTTGTAAGATGACACAGATCTCACGGCAAGCGAGGGGGTTCCTCAACCCTACCGGAGACAGCGTCAAAAAGGACTTTGCCATCCTTAGATGACGCCGGCCCGGCCAAAGGCCTAGCCGGAGTCGGAAAGGAGCAAAGGTCTACCAAGGTCTCCTGCGGTGGCCATATATATATATATATATATATATATATATATATATATATATATATATATATATTATATATATATATTATATATATATATATATATATATATATGTATATATATATATATTTTTATATATATATATATATATATATATATATATATATATATATATATATATAATATAAATTATATATATTATATAATATAATATATATATTATATGAAAAAGAAAAAAAATATATATATATATATATATTTTTTTTTATATATATTATATATATTATATATATATATATATATATATTATATATATATTATATTATATATATATATATATATAAATACACAAAAAAATATATATATATATTATAATATAACACAAGGTATATATAATACACAAATATGGTTATTGCCTATATACAAGGAAAGGTACAAAGAGTGACACTTAAATGTGAACATGGCATAGGGCTTAGTGTAATCAGACAAGGGGGTTAATGTGTGTGGACTGCAAGTTATCTATGTTCAGTCATGGTTCTCAGTTCAAGCATTTATTCATTTCATTCATGCATTTCATACATGCTTTCATTACATACATGTATACATAGGTACTTGTATATCATATTCATTTCACTCATTATATTGCATTTACACTTTTACAACATACATGCTTGCATACTTGGATTGATACATTGCATAAATATTTCACTACATTGCATTATCTAACATGCATACCTATATTGTATTATATCAACATACTTATTTATACACTATATATTAGAGATAGAGAGGGGGTGATGTGCGGCATAGTTGTGTGTGTGTGTATGTCATAGCAGTAGGGGTGGAATTTGTGTATAGGCAGTTAGTGGATAGGCAAATGAGTGATATGTGTGTGTGTGTGCGTACATTGAGTAAGAGTGTAACAGTGAGTCGAAATCATCCTAAACATACACTAATGTACATGTGTGTATAGGGTTAGTGTACAGCTGCATGTTAGTGTCAAGTAGTGAATAGGTTAGAGATAGTGAGTGTCAAAGCACAAGGTGATTCTCATATTTCTACTCAGTTCTCATGTTACATGTGTAAGGTTCTCAGGTTTTAAATCAAAATCAGTTTATAGAAATGAAACCGAATCTCATACTCGAATCCAATCAATCCCAAAACAACTCAGTTTATCAAGACCAAAACTCAGTTAAAATTCGAAACCCAATCTACAAACTCAGTAAGCACATGACAAGAATATCAAAATCAATTAAACCCAACTTAGACTCGAGTTACTGTAGGTATCAGAAAAGTGATGGTTTCTAACCCAAAAACCCAATTCGGATATCAAACCAATTCAAAAACCCAAATGCAGGCACATACAGAGGTGGGTGACAGTGTACATGTGTTAGGGGAAAGGATTTCGTGTCCACATAATGGACATGAAGTGTCCAAATACAAGAAGAACAGGGTATCAGAACATGTTTGTGCACCGGCTCGTGCTGAGATGTCAAGGGGTCCAGGGACTCGTGTGTCCATCCACCAGTGTCGTGCTCGTGTCAGAGGGTAGGTGGGTTATAGGGGCATGTGTGTGTCACTATACAGGTCAAAGTCATGTCGTGTCGTGTCAAACAGGGTCAAAATAGTGCCAAAATTCAAGTATCGAAGACAGTGCAGTGCACTATCTCGTGCTAGTGTGTCGATCCTTCCAGACACGACACACAGCACCATGTGTCTCGTGCTCGTATCCAAGTTAGGTTATGGGTAGGGCTAGGGATAGGGGTGTGTCTGCACCATGTCCACGTCGTGTCTATGTGTGATACGAAGCCCGTATCAGAGAGCCCTGTTCGCGAGTAGACTGTTAGTGCAAAACCAGTACGGGTGCGTTTTCGTGTCCGACACGTCACATTAGTCCACGAAACTTGGGGGGCATGTTCGCAGACACTGCCCCCACGTGTCCACAAAGTTTTGTGGTGTTTCGAGCTGTGTCGTGTCCGCAATAAATGTCGGATAGAAGGACAGCGCACACGCGTGTTGTGCAGCATGTCTGCGCCCGTTTCCGATACGAAATCGATACAATTCGTGCTCAGTCCTCAGGGGATTCAAAACACACCTATAGGGCTACACAAAAGTGAAATTAGTTTTAAAAATAGGAATAAAATAGTGGTTTAGGCATTTCATTAAACACATTGCTAAAGATACTGATACGTGTCCGATACGGACACTAAATGGACTCCAATTCCTACCCAACTTGAGGGACAGCTAGGGTTTACCTAAATGAATGCAACTATGGAAATAAATTGGGAATTTAGGGGTGTTTGATAGGTTTTACCTATTGAGGATAAAACCTCAATATAGAGCTTGTTGAATGATGGTTTCTTACAAACTTGTAATGATCCCAAGCCTCCAAATCCTTGCTATCTTGTCCCCCACAGCCTCCACACCAGAATAGAGTCCAATACAATTGGTTTGGTCCAATTTGGAGGAGAAATGAAGAATTGGTGAAGGTTTGGGGAAGAACACTATTAGGGCTTTATGTAGGTATTAAAAAGAGGCAAAAACTTTGAAGAGATGATTAAATAGGAGGGGGAGAGGTTCTTGATGGATGTAGGAATAGTTAGGTTAGGGTTTTGCAAGGTTAGATGAGTGGCTAAGGCTTCTCCACATGAATCTAGGCTCAATCAAAGGCTCACATTAAAAGTAGGGTTTCTTAACATCTAGTCAAAATATCCTACTAACATAATATCTAGATATTAATCTAACTTAGCCATTAAGTCTCTAACCTTCTAACTAAACCTCCATGAACATTATTAACTTCTAGGTTAGGTCAAAACTAGGTTAGTCTCTAAATAAAAGATTAGCACTATAATAATCAGTCAAAATTCGTTTTCATTAAAAAGTCCAAAATGACCAAAATATCCCTAGGCCAAAAATGATAAATAAAATATCCTAATCACATGGTTAGGCTCTAGGTCAAGTAGTCTCTAGGGTTTCACTATCAGCATATCAAAATCACAAGTCATAGTTTTAATTAGTTTTAAAATGATTAAAAATCACCAAAAATCATATCATGATTTAAATATCATTATTAAAAGATTAAAATTTCAAAATTTCAAAATTATCCCATTTTAGAAAAGTGGGTGTTACAAGTTTACCCTCCTTAAAAGAATTTCGTCTCAAAATTAAGATAGTCGTACTCTTTCTAGGTCAAACCTCCAATCAATCAAAGTCTCTAATCATACAATCCTATAATCATATGCGTCTGTCCAAAATTATGAGACTCAGAATCTTTGTCATACTGGTAATCTAGGCTACGATAATCATAGAGTCTCCAACTATGGTACATACCTCTAGAATCATGGTATTTAAAATTTTTGCATTGCGCATGCTTGGCCGCGAAAACCATAAATTCCCACGCCCGAGAAATACGTCCAAAATCTGACTATATGTCCTCACTATGCTAGCTAATAGGACTGTAGAAAATTCTAAATTCCATAACTGAGGCGACCTAGCCCATACGACTTATATTGGAAAAATTAAAATCAAATCAACACAGAATACTAAGAATCAAATTTATCGACTAACAAGGAGGTAGACAAAACTGTCGAAATTGAATTTCCAGATAGTTATTATAAGGCAAAAGTGGGAAAGGAATCGAGAAGAACAGAACCTACAAGTATCCCTCCTACTGTCTGTGCATCCTTAACTGTCATGGCGAAAGCTCGCCCCTGCTGGCCTCCTCCTCTGGCCTACTGCTGCTGATGCTGGACAAACATCTGCTGCCCTGTCGGAGCCCTAGCTCCAGCTGCTGCCTGAGTCAATGGTGTCTGGTTCTTGGGACACTCCCTACACTGATGCTCCGTGAACCATAAAGTAAACACCTGCCTGTCTCTTCATGCAGTCATTCCATCCATGACCCAGCTTCTTATAGAAAGTACAACTAATGGGCTCCTGCTTGGGTGCCTGCTGGTAAAGTGTATGTCCCTGACCCTGAAACTGCTGCTGAACAAGCCTCTGCTGCTGTTGTTGCTGAATTTGTACATGAGGCCTCTTGGCCTGGCCTCCGCTGCTGCGGGCTTCATGAGCGTTTCGTCCCCTCTTGAGCTTCAGCTCAAGATCATCCTCTGCTGCTAGGGCACCCACCAGAATCTCCACAAAAGTGGCAATCCGGTCACTCTTGGTCAAGGACTTGACCTCCTTGATAATCCCTTCCGGAACCTCTGAGCCTTCGTTGTCTCACTGAGTCTCTCAATAAATCAGCCCAGACGGCAGAACTTGTCACGACCCACACCCACTGTGAGGGTACGAGTACGTAACAGCGCCCAGCCTACGCCTCATGTCGGCGGTAGAATGCTGTTCTAGGTCACTATCTAACCATCAACTCATGCAGTATATAATATACTCATCATGATCAACTCCGAACGGAGGACAAGTATAAGATATTGTAACTCAATCACAGTCTAAGCACGATAAGATAACACGGAAGAGATAACTAAGAAATAGAAGACAACTACTACTACTAAAATAATAACAACATCTCAACAATCTCAAATACAACACAAGTCTCAAATCTAATACAACAAGTTCAACATGAAAAACAGATGCAAGTCTACTAAACTAAATCTCGATCACTCTTGAGAGTCGGGTCCAAAGTTAGCCATCCCGTCTCCGGGTCCATAATATGTAGGGTACATCCTCAGCGCAAGTATCTGTAATTTTTTAACAGGTCCAGTCAGGACAGGAACGAGCACAATCTCATCTAGAAAACCCAAGTAAATGACAGAGAACTATAAAGCAGTTATAGACAGTTGTATTGATGAACAAGGCAGTTTATATTCAGGTGATGGTATAGAGAGACAGATAAAGTACAAGGAAAGTAAGTAACTAAACAAGAGAAGAATCATGGCAATAAAGACTGTAAATTAGAAGCTAACTGAACCAGGGTAACATGATATAAGTCCAGACAGTAAATGTAGACAAGTATAACTCCAATGTAAGTCCAGTACAAGACAAATCTAATACAAGATGAATCCAGTACGGGATGATTCCAGTCATAGTGATCAATGATTCCAGGGTGAGTCCAGCCTATACTCTAACAGTATGTTTTAAAATACCGAGATCGACATATAAATGGCTATAGGTAATCCGGCACATCACACACCAGGCCGGGTGTGAGATGGCTATCATTCCAGTTTGATTCCAGCATGAGGGTATTCCAGAATTGGGGTATGTCTACATGTCTTACTCGAGTATTTCCTCTCCCAACAAGTGAATCCAAAATCTGACACAAGATTCAAGATGAGT
>JANAVB010021595.1:9730005-9737505 GCA_029216955.1 Iris pallida | reverse complement strand
TTAACAGGTTGGACCTGTGAACAGTCTTAACCAATTCAAAACCAATTCACCAACCAAATTCCTGTCATGTATTCATACTATAACATGTCTATATATAAATCACAACTAATTATCAATTTAAACCTTAATTTACATGATTTAACAATTAATTAACATTTTAACTCTAAAATTACTCAGAACTGAACACAGTATCAGTAATGTTGGGGATTCTCAATTCAAATTCAAAAATGTAAATAAAATATATACAAATAGGTTAGGGTAGAGTCGTACACATGTCCAGAGTCCACACAAGTCCCCATGTGTCTCTACGACTGGACACGGCGTGTCCAAGTCACGAAACACGTACAGACACATCGCATGCACAGACTGCATCATGCTGCGATGCAGTCGCCTCGTGGACACGACACGTGACACTTCATGCCACGTGGACGTCTCCCTAGGTTCGCCAAGGATAGGGAAATATGCTCGAGTGTCTGCAACGTGTCCATGACACACGTACATTCGATACGGACACCGTATCGGTGAACAATTGTGCGTGCGTGTGTGTGTTTGAAATTTCAGTGCGGGTCAATTTTCTTTATGCACACTAATCGAAACCCGTGAAATTTTGTAGGAGTGGTGTCGGTGGGTTCCTGTACGTCTCCACAAAATTTCATGGTGTTTCGTGTCGTGTCGTGTCCGCTAGGACACTCGAACAGCAGGGGACTGTACGAGGTCAGTGCGCGATGTCGTACGTGAGGTGTGTGTCCGATTTGGACACAAAAATTCCACAGAATTGTGCTCAGCCTTCAACATATTTAATCTACACATTAAGAGCTTCAAAAACATGTAATTAGTTTTAGAAAATACGAAAATTCATTTCTATGTGGCATTTCAACAACACTTGTACATACACATAGACACGTGTCCGATACGGACAACAAACGACACGGTTTCCTACCAAACTTGAGGGACAGCTAGGGGACACCTAGATCTAGCCCTAAATTCAAAGAAAACTGAATATTAAAATAATTAGAGGTGTTTTACCAATAGGTGCAAATAGCAAGAAAAGCTCCAAATGGAAAGAATCCAAATAGCAACTCCTAAGCTCCAAATTGCACAAAAACTGAGATAAATCTCCACAAACAGTAAATAATAAATAATTAGATCCTAATGCAAAAGACTAGAGTCAAAAAGGATTTGAAATGAATTTATTAGGAATTTAGGAAGGTGGGGAATTACCTTTTCTTCTAAAAACTAGGTCAAGCACAATAGAGGCAAGAACAAGTGGAAGAGGCATTAAATAGGGGTGGGAAACCCTAGGTTGGCTGGCCACTAGCGGGTTGGTTGGGGTTTGGGCTCAAGTCACGGGCCATGGGCTTAATTCACAAGTCATGGAATTAAAATCATAAGTCATGAAATCAATGCACATATAACATTCCTCCTATTTGAAAACTAGATTCTAAAGGCTAGAATGAGTTAACTTAAGTTAGACTAGGGTCACACCATTGTCTACCAAGTCACCATAACTAGGGTTAGCTTCTAGGCTAGTATACTAAATCACAACTAGTAAAAGTCAAAATCAACAACCATCAATCCAATAATTTAATCAATAATTCTAATAAGTCAAAATGACCAAATTATCCCTAGGCTAAAAATGATAATTAAAAATCCCAATCACATGGTTAGGCTCTAGGTCAGACAGTCTCTCGGGTTTCACTAGCAGCGCATCAAAATCACAAGTCACAGTTTTTAAATAGTTTAAAAATAATTAAAAATCACCAAAAATCATAATATGATGTAAATACAATTAAATAAATTATAATACAAAATTTCAAATATACCCTTATTTTAGAAACTGGGTGTTACAGAACTCCCCTGCGTACTCCACGACAGTCTGACTGCCCTGAACTAAGCTCTCAAACTGCGACTCTAGGGCACCAAGAGCTGTGTCAGGAAAAAACTTCTCCTTGAACAGATTCTTGAAGGTTGCCCAAGTCTGCCCCTCTGTACTGACCCTCGGGTCCGTATGGTACCAAGTGCGAGCCAGGTCCTGCATCTGACTACCTGCCTCAATCTACAGTCGTGCTGGAATCTCTGCCAGCCGAAAGATCTCCTCGATGTGCTCTATCCAGTCATCCGCATACAGAATCCCCTCTGTGCCGTAGAAGTCCCGCAGACGCATCTTCTGGAACTCCTGGATCCCTAGTATCTTCGGCTGATACGGCTGCATCTAGGCTGCCTAAGGCTGCACAATAACTCTCTCCACCGTCATCAGGGCAAGCTGATGGACATTCTCTATGCCCTGCTGAAAATGAGCGACTGCTGTCGCTGGGCCTCCATCATCCTCTGAAAGAAGTCGAACAACTATGCTGCGTCAACCGACCCGAAGGCGGCTGCTGCTGGAAGAAATCAGGAATGACGGAGGAAGATCTCGGAATAGGCGGAGGTGCACCCCCGAATGCGGCAGAAACTCCGACATGAGAAAGTACCACGGGAGCTGCCTAACTAGGCTGAGCCGGACGAGAGGTGGCAAACCTCTCAGTAGTATCCCTCTGGCCAGAGCGATGGGATCGTGTCTACACCATCCTGGAGACAGATCAAATAAGAAGGCAATTACTGAGAATGAATCGATAACGTCAAAGGAGGACAGTTTATTTCAAAGGAAGACAATAAAACAGCAAAAATTTTGATGATGGAATCAGATAAGAGTTTTCCTAGGTGTGATTGAGTACCTTTAAAACTATATCCTATATCCTACTGCAGGCTATAGTGATACTCTAGTTTGAATACCACTACATAACTCGAGGCCTGTATGGGCCACCACTAAAAATGTGTTACGACCCGCACCCAATGTAGGGGCACGAGAAGTGGGTACGTCCAGCCTATGCCGCATTGTCGGCGGTAGAACGATGTCCTAGATCACATACATCTAACAATTATAAGGTACCTATACAGTATATACACTCCAAACGGAGGACAATACAGAAATGTACAGCTCAATCACAACTAAGGTAGAAGTACGATAAGAGATAGATAGATAGCTAGATAGATAATGAAAACCATCAAATAAAATACAAATAGGAGAAGAAGTATAAGTGTCTAAGATAACATCTCCACAAACATCCAGAATAATAACAAGATCCCAAATATAAACATAATGTATCTAATAAGACATAACATCAAAATAAGATAGAAGTCTAAGCTAACTAGCCTAAACTACAGAGGTGACATCCTCTACTGCTGATGGATCATGCTGAAGGTCCATGTCACAGGTGTCATCTATGGCAGCTCCATAATAGGTAGGGCAAAGGTCCTCGTCATCCTCTGTAATATTTTCAACAGGTCTAGTCAGGACAGGAACGAGCACATAATCTCAACAGTTCATATCAAGACGAGAATATAAAGCATGCAATAGAGTAAAATACATAAAACGCTAAAAAAAGTACATATAATAAAAGAGAGAGAACTGTAATGTAAATAGCTACTATAAGTAGAGAACTATCCGTGAATAGTGATGTAGAGTACAAGATAGATATGTAAACGGCTTAAATTTGCACATGATTACACTAACGACTTTATACAATGACTACAATAGAATTGTTCACATGACTGCTTCTACTTCCCCGTACCCCAATCAATAAAAAGGATCCAGACAAGTTATGTTATTGTATAATATTTCACATAGGGCTCATAAATGGGTGCACATGAAGGTATAGATGAGGGCTTTGTGAACATGAGAGTACATGAATCACAAGAGAGTACATGAATAATGAAAGCACGAGTACATGATGAAAGTGAAATATACATGACATGATGTACCTGATGCTTCCGAGGGGGATAACATCTCAATGTAAAGATCCATATAGTACTAATCCGTGTTAACAACGTGACAGCATCAAGTAAAGTAATTTAGAGCAAGAATATAAATCCTAACAAGTATGAAATGATCAGAGAATGTACTCGCCTAATAACCTGAGTATCTAGATAAGTGTAGATGTCCAGACAGAGTAGATGAGTCCTATTTAGAGCAACATAGGTCACAACATGTCCAGAATGGTAATACTGAAGATTACAATGCATTCTAAATGATTTCTAGGTCATTCTAGACTAAAGTCAACTTTTGGTCAACTCTAGTCAACTACACTAGTCAAACTAGGTCAACTAAGCCAACTAGGTCCAATCCTAGTCTAACAAGTCTCACTAAGCCTAACCAAGTCTAGGCTAGCACTCAAACACAAACACAAGGCCAACTCAAGCATCACACACAAATACAATATATTATATATATATATATATATATATATATAACACAAGGTATATATATAATACACATATATAGCTATTGCCAATATTACAAGGCAAGGTACAAAATCACATATGCATAGAAGAGAGGGGTGAGTGACACTTGAATGTGAACATGGCATAGGGCTTAGTATAATCAGACAAGGGGGTTCACGTGTGTGTGGACTGCAAGTTATAGAGAGTGTGTGTGTGTGTGTGTGTGTGTGTGTGTGTGTGTGTGTGTGTGTGTGTGTTGTATATTGGGATTTCAGTTAAGGGGGTCTATGTTCAGTCGTGGTTCTCAGTTCAAGCATTTATTCATTTCATTCATGCGTTTCATACATGCTTTCATTACATTCATGTTTACATAGGTACTTGCATATCATATTCATTTCACACATTATATTGCATTTACACTTTTATAATATACATGCTTGCATACTTGGATTGATACATTGCATTCATATTTCACTACAGTGCATTATCTAACATGCATACCTATATTGCATTATATCAACATACATATTTATATATACTATATATTATAGAGATAGAGAGGGGGTGATGTGTGGCATAGCTGTGTGTGTGTGGTGTGTGTGTGTGTGTGTGTGTGTGTCATAGTAGTAGGGGGTGGTGTGTGTGTGTATAGACAGTGAGTGGATAGGCAAATGGGTGATATATGTGTGTGTGGTGTATGCGTACAGTGAGTAAGAGTGTAACAGTGAGTCGAAATCATCCTAAACATACACTAATGTACATGTGTGTATAGGGATATAGTGTACAGCTGCATGTTAGTGTCAATTAGTGAATAGGTTAGTGATAGTGAGTGTCAAAGCATAAGGTGATTCTCATATTCTACTCAGTTCTCAGGTTACATGTGTAAGGTTCTCAGGTTTTAAATCAAAATCAGTTTATAGAAATGAAACCCAATCTCATACTCAAATCCAATCAATCCCAAAACAACTCAGTTTATCAAGACCAAACTCAATTAAAATTCGAAACCTAATCTACAAACTCAGTAAGCACATGACAAGAATATCAAAATCATTAAACCCAACTTAGACTCGAGTTACTGTAGGTATCAGAAAAGTGATGGTTTCTAACCCAAAAACCCAATTCGAATATCAAACCAATTCAAAAACCCAAATGCAGGCACATACAGAGGTGGGTGACAGTGTACATGTGTTAGGGGAAAGGATTTCGTGTCCACATAATGGACACAAAGTGTCCAAATATAGAAAAGTAGGGTATCAGAACATGTTTGTGCACAGGCTCGTACTGAGATTTCGAGGGGCCCAGGGACTCGTGTGTCCATCCACCAGTATCGTGCTCGTGTCAGAGGGTAGGTGGTTATAGGGGCGTGTGTATGTGTGTTACTGTATCGGTTCAAAGTCGTGTCATGTCGTGTCAAACAGGGTCGAAACAGTGCCAAAATTCAAGTATTAGAGACAGTACAGTACACTGTCTCGTGCTAGTGTGTCGATCCTTCCAGGATACGACACATAGCACCATGTGTCTCGTGCTCGTGTCCAGAGTTAGGTTAGGGGTAGGGCTAGGGATAGGTGTGTCTGCACCATGTCCACGTCGTGTCTATGTGCGACACGAAGCCCGTATCAGAGAGCCCTGTTCGCGCATAGACTGTCAGTACAAAACCAGTGCGGGTGGGTATCTGTGTCCGACATGACACATGAGTCCATGAAACTTGGGGGCACATTCACAGACACTGCCCCCATATGTCCACCAAGTTTCGTGGTGTCTCGAGCTGTGTCATGTCCGCAATAAGTGTCAGGTAGAAGGACAGCGCACACGCGTATCGTACAGCATGTCTGCGCCCGTTTCCTATACGAATTCGTGCTCAGTCCTTAGGGGATTCAAACACACCTATAGGGCTACACAAAAGTGAAATTAGTTTTAAAAATAGTGAATAAACAGTGGTTTAGGCATTTCATCAAACACATTGCTAAAGACACTGATACGTGTCCGATACGGACACTAAATGGACTCCAATTCCTACCAAACTTGAGGGACAACTAGGGTTTACCTAAATGAATGCAATTATGGAAAGAAATTGGGAATTTAAGGGTGTTTGATAGGCTTTACCTATTGAGGGTGAAACCTCAATATAGAGCTTGTTGAATGAGGGTTTCTTTCCAACTTGCAATGATTTCAAGCCTCCAAATCCTTGCTAGCTAGTCCCCCACAGCCTCTACCCAGGAATAGAGTCTAATACAATTGGTTTGGTCTAATTTGGAGGAGAAATGGAGAATTGGTGAAGGTTTGGGGAAGAACACTATTAGGGCTTTATGTAGGTATTAAAAAGAGGCAAGAACTTTGAAGAGGTGATTAAATAGGAGGGGGAGGTTCTTGATGGCTGTAGGAATAGTTAGGGTTAGGGTTTTGCAAGGTTAGATGAGTAGCTAAGGCTTCTCCCCATGAATCTAGGCTCAATCAAAGGCTCACATTAAAAGTAGGGTTTCTTAACATCTAGTCAAAATATCCTACTAACATAATATCTAGATATTAATCTAACTTAGCCATTAAGTCTCTAACCTTCTAACTAAACCTTCATGAACATCATTAACTTGTAGGTTAGGTCAAAACTAGGTTAGTCTCTAAATAAAAGATTAGCACTATAATAATTAGTCAAAATTCATTTTCATTAAAAAGTCCAAAATGACCAAAATACCCTTAGGCCAAAAATGATAAATAAAATATCATAATCACATGGTTAGGCTCTAGGTCAAGTAGTCTCTAGGGTTTCACTAGCAGCACATCAAAATTACAAGTCATAGTTTTAATTAGTTTTAAAATGATTAAAAATTACCAAAAATCATATCATGATTTAAATATCATTATTAAAAGATTAAAATTTCAAAATTACCCTTATTTTAGAAAAGTGGGTGTTACAAGTAAACATAGGTGCAATAAACGATAGAGTCTGTAACTAAGATATACACCCTATAATCATGTTATCTATAATTCTTACCACACCAACCGGTATGGCTGCAAGAGAATCTAAATTCCATACTACTAGGATAGTATATCTAAAATCAGGCTCTATGTCCTTGTCATGCTAGCCAATATGACTGCGATAATTCTAAACTCCATAATAAGGCAGACATTTACCTTTCTCGCTGTTCTTATCAAGTATGTTATCAGGTTATACCCTAAATTCCAAAAATTATATATATATATATAATATATATATATATATATATATATATATATATATATATA
>JANAVB010021595.1:9692505-9725005 GCA_029216955.1 Iris pallida | reverse complement strand
GTCTTTCTAACATCTATCAAGCACGAAAGAAAAGATAAGATTATAGTAGAAGGAGTTCAAGCATGATACAAATCAAGAGAGTCAAACGAGAGTTCAAAAATAAAATTAAGGAAGAAGGTCAAGTATGTGGATGAGATCCTAGACTCTAATCATATATGCATGCTCGTTTGGTACAGTAACGTAACCGAAACGGCTAACTTGACCTGCATGGAACACCACAATAATATGTCATGCCCAAGTCCCAAAATATGTAGGACTAGGAACTAGACATGCCAGTCGTATAATAAATATACATAAGTTGTAAAATACAGTATAACCATGACAACTAATCTCATCCACAAAATAAAAGAAATATGATATCATAAATCAACTTTGAAGTTTCTTTTTACAAGTCGTTGGGCGGAGAAAATCCACTACCAATTAATTAAAATGAGAGAAAAATATATAAGAAAAATGATTTATAAAAATAGTAAAGACGATCCAAGAGCAATCATCTTCGATGGAATAGAGAAGATCACGGCCTTAGCTAGAGCACCTGCAAAAAGTCATAAAAGCACACACCTAACAAAATCACCAGGTCCTCAGAGGGACATAGCAAGATACATAATATACATGTCTATCTAACAGTATGACATACATAAAAAAATAAGATATTAACAGAAAAAGGACTAAGCAACAACGAAACATGAATATGAGAACAATTACTTATAAATGAACTGCTGGAAAGAAAACATGAACACATGACAAGAAATCAAATGGATAATCAAATCCTCGCCCCTAGTGTGGACTCGCAGGTTTAAACAAATTACTAACCCTTGCCCCTAGTGTGGACTCGCAGGTTAGTTCAAACAGTCAACCCTCGCCACTAGTGTGGACTCGCAGGTTAACTCAAATAATCAACCCTCGTCCCTAATGTGGACTCGCGGGTTAAGAATAAACAAAATAGGAATAGTAGTTCAGTCATGACGTACTCGTCCTATGATACGACTCTATCATAGTACATGTGAGAACATATCCAATATGGACTATAATGTCAATCGTGAACAAAGACTATATATCAATGTTTCAATCTAAACTAGTATACATAATCTAAGAAAACACATATCAACAGTCAATAAGAGAAAACTAGATAATGACATATAACAAAGGAGAAGGAATAAGCATGTAAATAACTGTAAAGATAGACAAGGTATATACTTGCATGAGGTTGTGTGCAAAGTGACAGTATCCAGTAGCTCGAATCATCAGATCGGTGAAGCAATGAAAGGTCAAATCCCGTAAATGCCCTCGGATGCTGAAATAAACATCACGAACATTTTTGTCATAAAAGAAATGACTAAGTTTGACTGTCTAAAAGTCCAATTCTGGACACAGAAGCAAAACGGCAATTTTAAATCAAAATGATGTCCGCTATTGGACCCACTTTGCACCGAAATGCCAGTACATATGGTCTTTAAATTCGTCAAATTATATGTCTACGGGTCTGGTTTGATGATACGAACCCAACCGTATGTCCAAAGTTGGATTTTGGGGAACAATGCACAAATTTGCCCATTGGATCAGGTCGTAGCCCGCCAAAATAGCGTTCTAGTCGACCTTCTCATAATCGGACCAAACTTAGCACACATACCTAGAAAAACGAACGGTCCTGTTGGCACAAGTTTTGTCTCGAGATGACGAACGTGCACAAAGTTACGGGCTAGTTTACAAAGAGGCCGATATGGGGTATCTTGACGGATACGTCTCGATTTCGTCGCGCACGCACAACAAAATCAAGTTTCTTCAAATTCGACATGTCGACAACATCCATATGTGTCTTTCAATACTCATGGGTTGCAACCACATTACCGATTTGTCGGGGCGCATGCCTTATCGGCAAAAATTTCTAAAATCTTATTGTTTCAAAACTATTTTTTGACAAATTTGGGAGCCGGGTTTTTCGACGCATAGTCGATCAAATTGCAATATACAAAAGTTTTGTGAAGCCCTATAGGTTGTCTCGATATGTCTTAAATTGGGTTTTGAAAACTCCTAATGGTTGGTTCAAAATTGATCTTCCAATCAGGGTTTTTTGGACTAGTTTTATTATGTTTTGGAACAGATTTCACTCGACTTTGTATCGATTTATTGGACAACTTGGTTATCTATTGGCGTATCTAGTTACTAGGGTTTCAAGAAGATCATATAGGCTATACGTGGGATTTTTTGGATCAAAAATTTATTAAGTGAATGAGAAAAAATATGGAGGAGTAGTCGTCACACCCCGATTTCAAAGAATCGATAGTCGTCCCCCAGGCGTGATACCATGAGAACCCAGGTTGCGATCACACAAGACATAGTCATAAGGTTATCCGAAATACAACAGCTAAGAGAGTATGCAGAGAAATTGAACAACACTTTGAGGTAGAGAAACTTTTCATTTTATTGATAATAGACATCATTTACAAAACTCTATTGCAAGCATGCCGCGCAGGCTTCACAAAATGACTCGTTTACAAAATGAACGTCGATGAGATAGTCGTTCCATATATACATCCCTCAATTTATAGCAAAAGTATTCTAGCCACCTGGAATGGAGGGAAGCCGAGACATGTTTCTTGGACTGATGCAGAGAGTCTTCAAAAGTGGAGTAGCGAGAGTCTTCGACGCACGGTCGAAGCTTCAAAATACGAACGTCGCCTTGGTTAGTTGGCATGTTCCTTCGGATTTACGGCACCTATGGATAGCGAGGGCCAGTACGATCACATATGCTGACGAGTGGCTAATTAAACCCAAGCTTCCATTTGTTCAAACAGTTTTATAAAAACATGTTAGCCATTTTATGATCTTTCTAGACATCCTGATTGATTTGCATGTTAACATGTTAAGAGGCAAGCATTTGATAGGCAATAAAACATAACTTATGATACATCTTACTCACGGCAGAGCGTGATGTTGATCGGAAGAGGAAACTCATCCTTGGGACAAGCTTCATTACGGTCTCTAAAATTGATGCAGACTCGGGCCTTTCATATTTTTTTTATAACTGGGATGATATTTGCCATCCAGTCAGGATGTTGTTCTTCTCTGACAAAGCCACAAGCGATGAGCTTCTTGACTTCAGCTTCTATAGAGTTTATCATATTAGATCAAAATCGACGATGTTGTTGTTTGACTGGCCTAGCATTTGGCAGAATATTGATCTTGTGAGTAGTGATATGAGGATGTAATCCCGACATATCTTCATAGCTCCAGGCGAATACGTCAATGTATTCTCGAATGAGTTGAATCAGTTCTTGTTTATCTGCTTCAGGAAGACTTTTGCTGATAAAGATTGGCCTTGGAGAAGTTTTGTCTCCGACATCGACCTGGACTGATTGATCTTTAGTAGGTGGTTCACATTGCTCGAAGCGAAGTTCCTATTGGGTATCCATCCTTTTTGCCCAAGGATCAGATTTAGAGGCTTCGACGAAATCATCGTCATCTTTTGAGAACTCGGTTACCATATTGGATGATAGAGCCATTCGATGCACATGCACTATACTGATGTTTGAATCCCATAAGACAGAGTCAGAAGAGTTTGATCGCTCCTTTGTTAGACTCAGAAGCATCTGGGGTCATGATCGGCGTGGTGTAGCCCAATCCATGCTTGGTTTTGTTATAATATTGTAACAACTTTCCTTTTGGAGCAGGTATACGAATAGGAGTTCTCCTTCCCCTACCACTGTTGAGGCTGGATTTGAAGTTGTAACCCATCTTTTGGATGATGTTCTTCGATTGTTAACTATAACGAGGTAGTTGAAACCACCCATTTTCATCATTTTCAGCATCGCTATCGGATGTAGCCTTTTATTCAATCCTTTGTTGAAGATAATAGAATGTTCATCCTTCTTCTGGAAGAAAACCAGAAAGAATGAATCTTATACTGATTCATGTGATACTTCATCTTGAAGAGGTTGGACTGCTCCTAATGTAAGGGGTTCGAAGTTATCCAGGATTTTAGATAACATCGAGTATAATAATTGACATCAGTATACTATAAGGAGACGCTACTTTATTGATAATTACATCATCATTTACAATAGTACTCTTGATCTTAGCCGACGGCTTGCTAAGATTGATAACAAGAGGAGGAGAAGGAGAAGGAGAAGGCTTGTTACGATGAAGGTTAATAACAAGAGACTCAGAAGAGATGAGCTCCCTATGCTCCATCTTTTTAGCAAAAGGTTGCTTGATAGAAGGAGAGAGATTGATGGTTAGTGTCTGAGAAGACGAAGGACGAAAAGTGCATCCTTTGACCGGAATTACTAGTACATTATCCGGACTCTCTTGCCGTTCTTCTTCGGTGTCCATGGCCAGTATGACCTTCATGAACTCTTCTTTGTACATTCGAGAGTCCGTGAAATATGCTTCGATGCCTCGAAAGGGATTAGGATCAGACACTTTTTCCAGATTTCTCTGTTGTCATTGACATACTTGAAGCATTGATGGAGAGTGGATGGCACGATGTTACGTTCATGCAATCACGGTCTTCCTAATAAGACATGATTATCAATCACATAGAATATGACCTTCGTACGGAGATTGCCTATTTGGACTTTCAGGCAGATCTTCTCCAACGGTTCGCTTCTCCTAGAATTGAACCCCAGAATAGTCATGATTGTTGTGGAGAGATTATGAACTTGGATCTTCAGTGCATCCAATAGAGTCTTTGGCATAATGCTGAGTGGAGATCCTGGGTCGACTAGGATGCGATCGACCTTCATAGTATCGATATACCCTTATAGTAGAGAGGTCGGTTATGTCGATTGTCCTCTATGAGCATATCTTCTTGAGTAAAGGTGATATTGGGGATCAGCTCCATCATGCTATGGCAATGAGAACATGCCATTGGTTTTCTGTCAGGTTTAGCATTAGCTTGCATCAAAGCTTCACTTAACATCCCTCGAATTTTTTTTGAGAGACATAGTTCAAAAATTGATAACCTTGCCAGAGTATTGGCTAGTTGAGCCAATATGTCAAAGTTATACAGCTTTTCGAGTCCAAGAGGTAGAGTTTTTTTAATATTTTATCAAAGCGAGCTGATTGTTTGTCTTTGTCAGATGTGAAGACGGACTCGAAAAGCCGTATAACTTGTTGTTGGTTTGGGAGGAACCGGTTCCGTTTGAGGTGAAGACGTCGAAGGAATATTAGCGACAGATGGAGATGATATCGGAGGGGCAGCAGAGACTAGAGGAAGAATGGCTGCATTCTCTTGTCCATCTGGATAGTCTCTAAGTTAGAGTTTTCTAGATCGAGTACCAGTCATGGCTTCTTCTTTCGGTACTGGTACAAAAGACACCATGTTGCAGTTCTTCATCCGTGTCTTGTCTCTAGAAGACTTTTTTTGAAGACAAGACAGACTTGTCCAGAATCCCAAGCCAACACGAGACTAATTGTGTTAATGATGAAGGGAAAGAGGTATAGGAGACCCTTTTCCTATGATTCAAGCCGGGGGCTTTCTGTAGATCATATCCCATCTTTGTCATCAATTCATGGAACTGTTGACTGTATAGATAGAATGTTGGCCGGTAATTGATTTCTGGCTTTGATACTACTGTTTTGGCAAAAGGAAGTGAAGCCACAGCTGGGATGAAGGTAGCATCCAAAGGTAGAAGATAAGCAATAAATGATGTCTTATTACATGACTTGTACTTGGTTGTCTTTCTTGACTTTGTAGATAAAGCAGGTGTCTTTAATTCAAAGTCAGCCACTAAATCGGGGTGAATCCACATGATCTTCCCTTTGTCGATTGATAGAGGTACAAAAGTTGACGATCTCTAGAGTGGTTTTTGGCGGTGGAAGCTTAACGGAAGTTTGATCTCCCCTGTGTAGGACGGAGTCACCCTAATTCTAAAAGCCACATGATCTCCCCATTCCAAAAGCTACTATGGAGATCGTCACTTCGTGCTGGTGGAAGGTTGACGATCTCCAGAGTGGCTTTTGGAATGGGGATGACTCCATCCTACACAAGTTGAGCAAAAAAGTCTTCAAATGTAGAGAGACGACATTGGCAGTCACAGTCTTCTCATCTTGCTGAAGAGTGATTGCCTTGGCGTTGATCAGTTCCTGGATCTTCCCTTTGAGTACGTAACACGTCCTGGTTGGATGTCCCAAGAACCTGTAATATACGCAGTATTTGGGATTGTCAGTCTTACCTACTTCATCCAGCCATTTTGCTTCGGGCAATTGAAGTTTGTTGCTCTTGATCAGACAATCGAATATGCTCATGATGTCGTCCTCGTCAAATGAATATTCCTTCTTAGGACGCCGTGCTCTCTGTAGGGGTGCCGTCGTGGCAGGTGTTGACTGATCCATATTGACGGCTAAAGCTTCTTTGCCTTTCACATTGATGGCTAAAGCTTTTTCACCTTTGCGGTTGTTCTGACGACCACCACTGTTAATTGTAGAATGTTCATCTTTTTCAAGATTAGCCATCTGGATGCCTAGTTGTTTAAACTTGTCAGCACTGCCTTCGGCTGCCCTAGTACTTACTATGAAGGAGGTCCAGTCTTAGAATTGCATAGGTCCGGTCCACATGCTGACTATAGGTAACAAGCTTGATTTGCATGTATCTATAGTTAATGCATCTGGAGTACCCAGAGGCATTTTGAGTGCCTCACGACGGAAGCGCTCGATCAAAACGTTCAACAGTTTCATTAGGCCATTATTTGATTTTGATGAGGGCTGACATGGTCATGTCATTTGTTCCCCCATAGAATCGTTATAGGAACATTTGCTTGAATCCTGCAAAAGATGTTATGCAACCATCTGGCAAGCTACGAAACCAGTCATAGGCTGCACCCGCCAAGCACCCGACGAATACTCTGGTGAGTAGAGCATCGTTCGGTTGGAGCTGATCAGTTATTACCTCAAAGTGATTGAGATACTGACTCGGAGATGAGCTGCCATCAAACATCATGATGGTCGGTGGCTTGTACTCAGGTAGAAATGGGAGTTCTTTCATTCTATAGGGTAAAGTTATTTGATTCCCAATTTATGTAAACCATTCTTCTGCTTGAAGGCTTCAAACGAGTTACGCAGAAGCTTCACTGAGGATCTACTGAGAGTTGGGGAGCAGTAGACTAATTCGATGTGTTAGGAGGCAGAACCGCATGATATGGAGTACTCCTAGCACCAGACTGACTTGGGGTAGCCTGAGCTGGCATGGTAGCATTGTGAGAAGATTACACCCCAGACCTGTATTGACAGGGCAGATGCTGCTATGTGTTCCTGGGTTGGAATTGGATTCGCAACCGATGGAATAGTGTGTTGTGCTATGATCACATTATGCATACGTGCAACCATTTCAGCCATAGTTTTCAAATTTGCCTCTAAGTAGCAATTCTCTGTCCCGGACTACTGGAGCTGGATGCATTTTGTTCTTCATTAGTGACATAAGCAATCACTTTTCTGGCTACCGATGATGAACTGGTGGAAAAGATAGTCCGCTCAGATCTCTCGCTATCGGCATCAAAGTCACGTAAGGAACTACCCCCAAGATGAAGAGTGGGAAGATTCCTTTGATTGTGAAAATCTTGGTCAGAATCAGGAAGATTCTTTTGACCGATTGTTTCCTAGTCGAAAAAAAGATTTCTTTGATCGATTGTTTCTTGGTTGGAATCAAGAGGATTTCTTTGACTGAAGACATCCCCAAGATTAGGAGAGAGAAGATTTCCTTGACCGAGTAGGTCTCAGTTTCTTGATCTGGTATTTTAGTAGACCCTTTCACCGGAGTCACGGATACGATCAAGGTATTGTTGACTGGGATTGCGAGATGCATTACGTCTTGGACATTTCCCACCCCTAGTACTTTGGGACGTCACATTGACCGAAGCTTATAGCAATTCATCTTTATCTACTATAATGAGTTCAGGAGTTCGAGTATAGTTCAAACGGTCGAAGACAGACCGTTTAGCTGATTGACAGCAATATTTGATCACTACTTCATGGTGATTATTACAGTAATATTTCTGATGTGGAGTTATATGTGGACGAGATGGTCCTGCGATCTTTCGCTTTTGTGCAAGAAGTTCATGGAGATCATTTACAGTGACGGGATAAGAAGAAGTCGAAGGTACATATTCCTTAATAATATTATGAATATGATTTCGGTTCTTGAGATGCCTCGTCCCCTGTGTGTACAGAGAAGTACCGAGTTCATTGGCATAGGTGATAGGATTCTTGATTTGAGAAACTCTTCATGTGCGCAATTTAGTAGGTGGTGTAGATTGTTCTTGATATAGGCTTGATGGTGTTCTACGCTGGTTCAGGTAATTGTGCATGTCCGAGTCGTGTGCCACCTGGCTGTCTGTCTGAGACACCCTCAGTTTACCCTGCCTTGTTCTTGAAATGTGCAGGGTAGGAAATTATGGCTCTGGATTGGTTGGTACTGGCCATAAGGAGTGGGCAGGATGCCCTGTTGTTCTGTGCACACTATTCCAGCACATTTGGCGTGGCGCAGATGAGCAGCAGGAAATAGACTTCGAGCAGAGGAGAGTCTAGTTTCTTGGCATCGATTTGATTATTTTTCCCAAGAGAAGTAGACTTTCTACTCAGAAGCGTTCTTGCATTGATTAGCACAGAGGCACAATCAAATGCATTTTCTACCAAGTCCAGGACTGAAAAATGATAAGGAGAGGCTATAGGGCGCTTTCCTTTATTCTGCACAGGGGCAGTGATATGCAACTTCTCCACCAAGTTTAGAACTGGAGAGGATGAGTGAATAGCCATTTGGTGTCACGACCCGCACCCGCTTCTTGAGATACGAGTGTGTGTCCAAGCCCAGCCTACGCCACGGTATCGGCGGTAGTACGCTGTCTAGCCCACAATAAACAAATGCTCATAGGTACTAACTGCTCATTCACAACAACTAAATCAACTTTACAAATTTAGAAGTTTTACATTTGAAGAAGAATATAAGCTTTTACAATTATAGAAAACTACCACACATCTAACTAGTCTTATATGGTTTGGCCTTCGAGTCTCTATCTCCCTCAGCACAAAATTAGGCACGTCATCCTCACCTATAACAACGATCCAGTCAGGAAAGGACAAAGTACAACCATATTACAATTAATGTTGTTAGCCCAAAATAAGTTAGAACAATGAGAAACAATGATGGCAAAGAGCATATAAAGAACTAGCAAGGTATAAACTATTAAGATATGAACTAGCAAGATATGAACTAGTAAGACAGGACCTAGATAAAGGAACAATGAAAATAACAATGTGTGTGTGAAATACCTTTTAATATGTGAACAGTTGGGCTAATACGGCACATCATATGATGGCTATCCACAATAATAAGGTACAGCTAACTCATACGTGGAGTGTATGACTTAGCTATCCACAATAACAATATTTTAGTTTGTTCACGTACTTACCGAGTATTTCCCCTCTAGACTCACTAACAATCAATAACGATCAATGATACACTAAGAAGGATACAATAACTATGGTGTCACAATCGTGTCTCAATGAAATATCAAGCAATGTCTTAACGGGATATCAAACAAGGAAACGATAGAGAAAACGTTATAATGAACTAAAACATAATGCAATACTGTACTTGCCTGAATCCTTGCACAAACTGTAGTCACAAGTCAAGGATGCAAGGAACGCTGATCTATAAGCTATCAACCCATATCACACATCATACCATGAACCGTGTACGAAAACTACAAGTCAATTGTAATATTCTAACTCTAAAATCATAGAATAAGTGACTAATTGGTTAACTAATCTAATAATAGTTAATTCTGGAATAAATCACTTAAAAACCTCGTTTAACCTATAATAATCTGAAATAGCACCTAAACTAGGAAGTTTTGGCCACAAAAAGCCATGTTTCTAATTTTGAAAATCATGGCACACAAATCGAGACGTGCCATTAACTATCTAGTCAAACGTCATGAACTCAAGATTTTGAAAGTGCACCTTGGTAAATTTCAGTACCATGAGTGCTCTAGAATCGACCGTGCTGCAAAATCACATTTTGGTCAAAAGATATCACTGTTATGGCTAACCGTGACCAAAACGGTAATTTACCGATCAATTTTGAGTTCAACTGAATAACTAAAATACTAAACGAACCTATGAAATTCTGGGAAAATTTTGTGTCGAAGATCGTCATGTTAACTTTCCAAAACTTTAAACGGATCGCAAATCAGAGTTCGGGATCTCTTAGGATCTCGAAAACCATGTGACGTGTTGAGTTTTGGACAACAAACACTCACAGAATTCTCCAGAAATTCAGGATCAAAATATTCGAAAATAAGTTATAAATTCTTAAATTTTACCTCAATACGAATCCAACAAAAAAAATGTCATGCTAAAATCACGTCGGGGTTGATGACAATCGCAGAAAATCATTTAAAAATTATTTTAAGTCCAAATAAATCAAAATAAATTGCAAAAAATGCAGAAAATTTTTAGAAAATATTTCTAAGTGTCTAGAATCTAAATAAAATATTTAACACAAAATATCATCATTTGACCTCATAATAAATTCCAAAAGCCTATAGAATATAAATTCTATATGTTTTAATTGTCTAAAAATTCTAAAAAATTTAAAAAAATTCAGAAAAATCCTAGAATATTCTAGAAAACATTTCTATTCATCTAGAGCCTAAATAAAAATATTTGGTCCAAAAATACCCCCGAATGACCTTACGGTAAATCCTGAAAGTCTTTAAAAATAATAAACCCTTAAATAATAAACACTAAAATATTCAAAAAAATATAAAAATATATAAAATAGCTAAATAATACATATATAAACTATTTAGATGTCATATGACCTTAATATGGTCATAGCTCACCTACAAGATTCGATATGACTTCCAATGATCATAAAATTAATCATAAACAAATAAACTTAAATTTTTAAAAATTTGGAAAGTGGGCATACAAATGGCGTTGTCCCTTGATTGGCGCGCCCTTTAACAATTTCAGAATTGGTGAGAAAGAAGAAGTGGCCATGTAGCGCTGTCCGCTGTCCTCTGATTGGCGTCAGGGTAGTGGTTGGAGCACTCTCTACCAATTTCAGAATTGGTAAGTGTCACGCCCCAGAACCAGAATACTGGAGAGCGGGGGCGAACATAGCCAGCTACGTATATTGAAATGGAAACTACCTCGCTATACGGTCACGGCTGTCTAGATATGAGGGTTTACTACAAGCCAACGGTCTCTTAAGGTCGAGCCTATTGTCTCAATCTCAAGCAAGTAATATAATTACAAGATGTTAGACCACCAAATATACAATAAAAGGCGTCCCAAATATTACATATTCAGCTGATCATGAAGCTAGTCGTATAAAATGCGAGGACTAGCAAGAGTTAAGTCATACATGATCAACCCTAGGATTTGTTAATCATGTTTACAGCCCGTAGGCAGACGGTAAGTAAATGTGCATCGAGCTAACAGGTGCTCGTCGGCTAAACGCCTCAAAAGAATAAATTTACAATGGAGTGAGTGAAACAAAATAGAAAACCCACTCGTAGCCCGGGTTCCTTCTAGTCGCCACCATCGGGCTGGAGGTTCGGTAGATCCTCGAAAGCTGCTCCAAAATCTGGCCACACAAAACCAGCTGGATTAAACCCCAGAAAGAGCAAGTGCCACAAAGGAGGCCACAAAATAAGAACAAAACCAGCATATCAGATCATAAAGAAAATGGAAGAAAAATACAAGTAATAAAAGTACATCAGGACAATGAACGACTAGGGACATGGAACCATTCCGGGAGCCAGGTTACAACCCGTAAACCAAACAAGGACCGGGGTTGTAACCCTTCGCCTGAACAGCACTTGTCTCTACCCATTTATTGTTAAGATAAGTAAAACAATCATGTGCAGGAGGAACCAGGTACTGGGATTAGACAAGACTTAGACCGGGCTAGACGACATCCATTCACAAGCGGCCAAGCAGTTACTACGGCTTACTACTTTAACTAACTAAGGTTATCACAGGCCTAATTACTAACAAGATGTAATGAGAATTTCCCACTCCCAAGCCCTGCAGACTATTCAGTTATCCTTTCGCGGGTTGAGATTGTGGTTGGGTACATCGCCCTGGAGACGATATACCCTTAGGTGACTTAGAGGGTGCAACACATGACAGTGTGCTGGAAATGTGCTTTACTCGTCGACAAACTACAAGTCCAATTAGAGCGCCCAGGTAACGAGATTGCCTGTGACTGGAAATCCTTCATGAACTATAGTTTGATCTAATCATTAGCCTAATCCATATTCAGTGTGAATCCCTGACCGTGGGAACCAGGGAGTCACGTCCTAGACATGATGCAAGATAAGACGGGTGGATTACACAAGCAAGCAAGCAGGAACACCCACGGTGTCAAAGTTGGTTATGCAAGTCAAGTTAGCCGTCGCACAGCATCAAGTCAAGTCAAGTCAAGTTACAAGTTACAAGTCAAGAGTGCGCCGCCACGGGCCACTATCAAGTTATCAGGTTACAAGTCAAGCGTGCACCCCATCGGGTCACTATCAAGAAAATTAGAAAGTACTGGAATCATAAATCACGTAAATCACGAAAAACGTACTAGTCATAGTAAATACTGAAAATCGTGTCAGGTCGTGTTGGGTCAAGATAGTCGTGCTGTGTGGAATAAGATCTCAAAACCCAATCCGCAAAAGAGAGCCAAGTTCAAGAAATAAAACCAAATCATTTGGACAATGGGTTGCGCAAGGGTGGAGGGCGCAGGAAGTCAGAGGGTTAGGTTGTGCAGGGTGTCAGAGGGTTGGGTTGGACTGCGCCAGGAATTAGATGGCGCTGGGTTGAGCTGCGCAGGGGGGCGAAGTGCGCAGGCTTCAAGTGCGCGGGGTTAGACTGTGCTGAGTCAGATTACGCTGGATCCAAGTGCGCTGGATGGGGTTGCACAGATATTGAACGGCGCAGGATCCAGGGGTGCTGGAAGCAAGCGCAAGTCGACCCAGCGCTAAGGAGCACTGGCCGGGAAGTGTTACGCAATCCGGCCTTGCGCTAAAGAGCGCAGGCCGAGGGGGAAGCTGGCGCAATCTGGCCTTGCGCTAAAGAGCGCAGGCCGAGAGGTCTTCTTCTCCAAGGCTGAGATGAACTTCTCAAGAACACCAAAACTTCAATCTTTCATATCTTGGTCAAATCAAAACCAAATCTAGATTTTCAAAGTTCTAACTTGGATGAAATTGAATTCTCTTCCACATAGAAGCATCAAAACAAGCAAAAATTAAAGTTTGATAGATCAAAACCAAGAATTTCCGAAAATATTTAAAACTTAGATCTAGAACACTGGAGACTCCAAATCACAAAATGCCAAGTTCTAATGTTGTTCCAAATCATCTAATTAAGCTAATTGATAAATAAAAAAATAGGTCCTCATGTGGTGGCAAGGTGCACTTGCCTATGGGTGTTGTGTGGAAGAAGGAAGAAGATGATGGAGAAAAATAAATGAAAGTAAAGAGGAGAGAGAAAAGTTATGTGGGATTTAATGGTGAAGGATATGTTGGGTTGAGGGTGGAGGTTAGGCTAAAGTGTTCCAAGCATATTAAACCAAACCAAACCAATCCTTCTCCAGAAAATAAAACCAAGCCATGCCAAAACCCATTTTACGAGAAAATCCAAAATCTGCAAGTCGAGTCAAAAATACCATTACAGGCCAAACTCCGAGAAGAGAAAATACAAGTTCGAATACATGCAAGCTTAATTCAAATACGTATTCCAAATATGGGTATTACAACTCTACCCACCTTAAAAGAATTTTGTCCTTGGAATTTAAATCAAGATGCTAGAGATGTAAGAGCCAGCTATACTATCCATAATTAAGCTATATTAAGCAAACAATCAAGCAATCATACATGCAAGCAAGGGATGGAAAGCATAAGGCATAAGGAAGATATTATACCTTACGAGTCAAACAGGTAGGGATATCGCGATCGGATGTCGTCCTCACGCTCCCACGTTGACTCACCTGGAGAGTTGTGACCCCAAGCAACACGGACTAAGTTAATAGTCTTGTTCTTGAGTATCTTCTCTCTCCGGTCCAATATAGACACGGGCCTTTCCTCATACGATAGGTTGGTACCAACAACCAATTCCGAATGGTCTAGGATATGGCTCAGATCTGGGATATACCGTCGTAATTGAGACATATGGAATATATCATGTACCTCACTTAGCGACGGTGGAAGAGCGAGACGATAGGATACATCTCCTACTCGCTCCAGAATATCGAACGGCCCTATATACCTAGGATTAAGCTTTCCCCGCACGCCAAAGCGTATGACGCCGCAGTTAGGCGAGATCCTAAGGAATACATGGTCGTCGATAGCAAACTCTAAGGGACGCCGATGAGCATCGGCCCAATGTCGCTGGCGATCTTGGACAACTCGAAGATGATTCCTGACTTTTTTGACAACATCAACTGTCTGGGCAATCATTTCTGGACCGAGCATCTGCCTCTCTCCAACATCATCCCAGGCTAACGGGGATCTGCACTTTCTACCATACAGAGCTTCGAACGGAGCCATCTGAATACTGGCCTGGAAACTATTATTGTACAAGAATTCTACCAGGTGCAGGTGATCTTCCCATGAACCACCGAGGTCGAGCATGAAAGATCTCAACATGTCTTCAAGGGTCTGGATTGTGCGCTCCGACTGACCATCTGTCTGCGGATGATACGCTGAACTGAACTGAAGACGAGTTCCCAAACTCTCTTGCAAGCTACGCCAAAAGTGTGACGTAAATCTTGAATCTCGGTCCGAGGTGATACTGACGGGCACACCGTGAAGCCTGACAATCTGCCAGAGATACATCTCCGCTAGTTGAGCCATTGACTGACCAATTCTGAATGGGAGAAAATGAGCCACCTTTGTGAGCCGGTCAACTATAACCCAAATAGCATCTCTACAAGCTGGGGATCTAGGCAATCCAGTCACAAAGTCCATGGTCACATGCTCCCACTTCCATTCTGGAATCGGCAAGGACTGAAGAAGTCCAGCGGGCCTCTGATATTCAGCTTTGACCTCCTGGCAAACCAAACACCGAGAGACAAATCGGGCTATCTCCCTCTTCATGCCATTCTACCAGAAATGCTGGCGAATATCACGGTACATCTTCGTGCCACCGGGATGAATAGAATATTGTGAACTGTGAGCTTCTGCCATGACCTCCTGTCTGATATCTCTACTGGGTACACAAAGGCGAGTACCGTGCCGAAGTGTACCATATTCATGAATGCACAATTCTGGCCTTCTTCCTGCCTCACATTCATCTCTGAGCCGCTGAATCTTAGAATCTGTAGATTGCGCCATCCGGATCCTCTCAACTATGCTGGACTGAACCTGTAGACTGGCCATCAACGCCACGCTGGTAGGAAGAACCACTTCAATTCCCATCTTCTGAAGATCTGACAATAACTCTGGTTGCGCCGTTAGGAGGTAAACTCCGGCTCTCCGGCTCAACGCATCTGCTACAACGTTGGCGTTCCCTGGGTGATATTACAAGTCCACATCGTAGTCTACCAATAGTTCGAGCCATCTTCTCTGCCGCATATTAAGGTCCTTCTGGGTGAAAACATACTTCAGGCTCTTGTGATCAGTAAATATCTCCACTCTATCTCCATACAAGTAGTACCTCCACAACTTAAGTGCAAACACTACTGCTGCCAATTCTAAGTCGTGGGTCGGATAATTTTTCTCATGATCACGAAGTTGTCGTGATGCATAAGATATTACCTTCCCATGCTGTATCAAGACACATCCCAATCCTCTGCCTGAAGCGTCGCAATAAACTGTGAATCCTCCGGTCCCATCTGAAAGTGTGAGAATGGGAGCCGTTATCAAACTTCGCTTCAACTTCTCAAATAATTCCTGGCACTCTGCTGTCCAAGCAAACTGCACATCCTTGCGGGTCAACTGGGTCATCGGCGTCGAAATCCTTGTAAAATCTGAAACGAATCGCCGGTAATAGCCGGCTAATCCAAGAAAGCTGCGAACCTCTGCCACTGAGCTAGGTACTGGCCATGACTCGATAGCCACAATCTTCTGGGGATCCACTTCCACTCCTCTTCGAGTAATGATGTGACCCAAGTACGATATGCGATCGAGCCAGAACTCGCATTTACTGAACTTGGCGTACAACTGGTGTTCTCTAAGCGTCTGAAGGACGATTCTGAGATGCTGCTCGTGCTTTGCTTCGCTCTTACTGTAGACCAGGATATCATCTAGGAACACGATCACGAACTGATCCAAGTAAGGCATGAAAATGCGATTCATGAGGTCCATGAATACGGCTGGCGCATTAGTCGCTCCAAAGGGCATAACAAGAAACTTCCAATGTCCATACCTCGATCGAAAAGTTGTCTTCGGAATGTCCTGCTCTCTGACTCTGATCTGGTGGTATCTTGACCGCAAGTCTATCTTCGAAAACACTGAAGCCCCTTTGAGTTGATCAAACAAGTCATCTATCCTCGGAAGAGGGTATCTGTTCTTGATGGTCACTGAGTTCAAGGTACGATAATCTACATATAGCCTGGACGTACCATCCTTTTTTTTCACAAGAAGCATCGGGGCTCCCCAAGGCGATCCACTTGCACGAATGAATCCCTTGGTCCTGAGTTCTTCAATCATCTTGTACAAAATCTCCAACTCTGACGGCGCCATCCTGTAGACTCGCTCTGATACTGGTGCTGTCCCGGGGATCAAGTCTATAGTGAACTCGATCTTCCGCTCTGGCGGCATTTCTGGAAGTTCTTCTGGGAAGACATCTGGGAATTCTTCAACTATCCTGGGAAACTATACTGCTGCTACTGCCATCCGCAATACTGGGGAAGATGGTTCCACTGCGCCTCTGGAAAATAAAAACTCTGGCTCGCCTAGAATGCTAAAAACAATCCTGCCAATGTGGCAGTCTATCCTAGCATACTGGTTCCTCAACCAATCTATGTCTAAGACTACATCATAGTCTGCCATAGGGAATTCTATAAATCTAGCGGAGAACTCTCTACCGCTAACTACAATCCGACACGAGGAAAATACTCGATCTACTCCCACAAGACCATTACCAGTAAGTATATTAAGCCTCATTGCTAATGACTCGGACTCCAATCCTATCCGTATCGCGAATCGTACAGACATGAATGAATGCGATGCACCAGAATCAAATAATACCGATGCTGGAAAGGAGTTGACGAGAATAGTACCTGCCACTACCTCACCTGGTGCAACTTCTTCTTCCATAGCCATCATCATGGCCTGACCTCTAGCTGCGGGTCCCCTCTGCTGGAAACCTCTCTGCCTGCTCTGCACTTGGGCTTGGGTATACTGCTGCTGGTTCTGCTGATGAAATGCCTGGGCCTGAGGCAACAATGGCCTCGGGTACTGCTGCTGCTGCATAGGTGCTGGTCCCCTAACCGATGGACTGGTTAGGTTCGAAGAAGATGAACTACCTCTATTCGGGCAGGCTCCTATCTTGTGATCTGCCGCTCCACAAGCCAGGCACAATCCTTGCGCCCTACGACAATCCGCCACTACATGGCCTGGCTTTCCACAATGAGAACATCCCATCGCGAAAGTCTGCTTCTGCTTTTGCTGTTGCGGGTACATCGGGGTTAAATGCTGAACCGACGTCACTGAGGCCGCCCGCCTCGGAGTTCCAATGGTCAACTCCTAGCTGCCGGAGCTGGAGCTGATGATTGATGCATCTGACTGTAGGACCGCTTCCCACCTCTGGTCCTATCCACGATCCTCTAGGAGGTGTACTCATGCCTCCTAGCCGCTCTCAATACTGCATCAAACGTCTGGTGCTCGAACTGCTCAACTGCCAACAAGATCTCCAAATGCAGTCCCTGCTGGAACCGCTGGGCCCTATCAAACTCGGTCGCCACCAAGGTGGGGGCAAACCTACTGAGTCTAAAAAACTCAGATGCATAATTGTCGACCGTTCTGCCTCCTTGCTTCAAGTTGGTGAATCTCGTCTGCAGGTCGTACCGAGCTACAGCATCGAAATACTTCGTCTAGAATCTCTCTCTAAATACTGCCCAAGCAATGGGTGCCACTAATCCCATGGCTTGCACTGCCCACCAACTGCGAGCCAAGTCCAGCAACTGTAGGCGTACCACCGCCACCTTCTCATTCTCAGGGGTCCTAGCTGCTTCCAGAACTACCTCGGTATCCTGAAGCCAAGCGTCTGCGGCAATCGCATCCTCGCTGTCGTCGAAAAAGGGAGGGTTCAAGCGCTTGAAGCTGTTGGCCACGCTGTTCCCTGGATGACCGCCTCTGGTCAAAGCATCTGCCACTGCCTGGTGCAAGGCGTCTCTGCGACGATCCTGGGAAGTTATCAAGGTCCTGATGAGACCTACCAAGGTGCCATCGTCAGGGTCTGCGGGCTGGACGGGTCGAACTGGGGGCTCTCCTCCAGTAGGTACAACTCTGGAGGCTACTCCGGAATGCTGGACTTGATCTCCGGGTTGCTGGTCCACGAGAAGTGCTCCACCTTGCTGATCGGCGGGGTCAGGTACAGTGCCGCTGAAGAAGACGACACAGAAAACAATAAGGAAGGACCAGGACAGATCAACGATACAAGCATATGATCAGGTCAAGAATTCCAGAGATTCAGAGGATATAAATGGAGATCAAGAACGAGTACTGATTGAGACATCTATCAGGTAAACCCTCACATTTCTTGATTGACAAGACCTGCATGGGCCACCACTTAAACCATGTCACGCCCCAGAACCAGAATACTGGAGAGCGGGGGAGAACATAGCCAGCTACGTATATTGAAATGGAAACCACCTCGCTATACGGTCACGGCTGTCTAGATATGAGGGTTTACTACAAGCCAACGGTCTCTTAAGGTCGAGCCTATTGTCTCAATCTCAAGCAAGTAATATAATTACAAGATGTTAGACCACCAAATATACAATAAAAGGCGTCCTAAATATTACATATTCAGCTGATCATGAAGCTAGTCGTACAAAATACGAGGACTAGCAAGAGTTAAGTCATACATGATCAACCCTAGGATTTGTTAATCATGTTTACAGCCCGTAGGCAGACGGTAAGTAAATGTGCATCGAGCTAACAGGTGCTCGTCGGCTAAACGCCTCAAAAGAATAAATTTACAATGGAGTGACTGAAACAAAATAGAAAACCCACTCGTAGCTCGGGTTCCTTCTAGTCGCCACCATCGGGCTGGAGGTTCGGTAGATCCTCGGGAGCTGCTCCAAAATCTGGCCACACAAAACCAGCTGGGTCAAACCCCAGAAAGAGCAAGTGCCACAAAGGAGGCCACAAAATAAGAACAAAACCAGCATATCAGATCATAAAGAAAATAGAAGAAAAATACAAATAATAAAAGTACATCAGGATAATGAACGACTAGGGACATGGAACCATTCCGGGAGCCAGGTTACAACCCGTAAACCAAACAAGGACCGGGGTTGTAACCCTTCACCTGAACAGCACTTGTCTCTACCCATTTATTGTTAAAATAAGTAAAACAATCATGTGCAGGAGGAACCAGGTACTGGGATTAGACAAGACTTAGACCGGGCTAGACAACATCCATTCATAAGCGGCCAAGCAGTTACTACGACTTACTACTTTAACTAACTAGGGTTATCACAGGCCTAATTACTAACAAGATGCAATGAGAATTTCCTAGTCCCAAGCCCTGCAGACTATCTAGTTATTCTTCCGCGGGTTGAGAGTATGGTTGGGTACATCGCCCTGGAGACGATATACCCTTAGGTGACTTAGAGGGTGCAACACATGACAGTGTGCTGGAAATGTCCTCTACTCGTCGGCAAGCTACAAGTCCAATTAGAGCGCCCAGATAACGAGATTGCCTGTGACTGGAAATCCTCCATAAACTATAGTTTGATCTAATCATTAGCCTAATCCATATTCAGTGTGAATCCCTGACCGTAGGAACCAGGGAGTCACGTCCTAGTCATGATGCAAGACAAGACAGGTGGATTACACAAGCAAGCAAGCAGGAACACCCACGATGTCAAAGTTGGTTATACAAGTCAAGTTAGCCATCGCACAGCATCAAGTCAAGTCAAGTCAAGTTACAAGTTACAAGTCAAGAGTGCGCCGCCACGGGCCACTATCAAGTTATCAGGTTACAAGTCAAGCGTGCATCCCATCGGGTCACTATCAAGAAAATCAGAAAGTACTGGGATCATAAATCACATAAATCACGAAAAATATACTAGTCATAGTAAATACTGAAAATCGTGTCAGGTCGTGTTGGGTCAAGATAGTCGCGCTGTGTGGAATAAGATCTCAAAACCCAATCCGCAAAAGAGAGCCAAGTTCAAGAAATAAAACCAAATCATTTGGATAATGGGTTGCGCAAGGGTGGAGGGCGCAGGAAGTCAGAGGGTTAGGTTGCGCAGGGTGTCAGAGGGTTGGGTTGGACTGCGCCAGGAATTAGATGGCGCTGGATTGAGCTGCGCAGGGGGGCGAAGTGCGCAGGCTTCAAGTGCGCGGGGTTAGACTGCGCTGAGTCAGATTGCGCTGGATCCAAGTGCGCTGGGTGGGATTGCGCAGATATTGAACGGCGCAGGATCCAGGGGTGCTAGAAGCAAGCACAAGTCGACCCAGCGCTAAGGAGCACTGGCCGGAAGTGTTGTGCAATCCGGCCTTGCGCTAAAGAGCGCAGGCCGAGGGGGAAGCTGGCGCAATCTGGCCTTGCGCTAAAGAGCGCAGGCCGAGAGGTCTTCTTCTCCAAGGCTGAGATGAACTTCTCAAGAACACCAAAACTTCAATCTTTCATATCTTGGTCAAATCAAAACCAAATCTAGATTTTCAAAGTTCTAACTTGGATGAAATTGAATTCTCTTCCACATAGAAGCATCAAAACAAGCAAAAATCAAAGTTTGATAGATCAAAACCAAGAATTTTCAAAAATATTTAAAACTTAGATCTAGAACAATGGAGACTCCAAATCACAAAATACAAAGTTCTAATATTATTCCAAATCATCTAATTAAGCTAATTGACAAATAAAAAAATAGGTCCTCATGTGGTGGCAAGGTGCACTTGCCTATGGGTGTTGTGTGGAAGAAGGAAGAAGATGATGGAGGAAAATAAATGAAAGTAAAGAGGAGAGAGAAAAGTTAGGTAGGATTTAATGGTGAAGGATATGTTGGGTTGAGGGTGGAGGTTAGGCTAAAGTGTTCCAAGCATATTAAACCAAACCAAACCAATCATTCTCCACAAAATAAAACCAAGCCATGCCAAAACCCATTTTACGAGAAAACCCAAAATCTGCAAGTCGAGTCAAAAATACCATTACAGGCCAAACTCCGAGAAGAGAAAATACAAGTCCGAATACATGCAAGCTTAATTCAAATACGTATTCTGAATATGGGCATTACAGTAAGGAAGAGAAAGTGGCTACAGAGCTTTTCTCCAAGCTTGGCGTAGAAGTCATGATTGATGGATTGGGGGACTTCAGAGTCCAGATGGCGCGTACCTTATTCTTGGTAGCAACAGTACTGGTGAGCTTGGCACCCGCTGCGCCAATCATGGCTTCGTCAGCAGTTTGGTCGACCTTCACGACCAGAGTCTTCTGCGTCGTGCCGATCAACACAACATCGCATTGAGTTGTCACTTTCTCGTCGGAGGAGAAAGTCGTCCCCAGTAGAGTCGCTATTTTGTTTGCAAAAACAAAAAAGTGTTTGATTACAAACTGAGAAGAGTGTGTACAAGAGTACAAGTTGATTTCTGGGAAAGTATAACTATAGAAATCTGATCTGAAGACGATCACTTTATCCCTTGGACGAAGAATAAAGCCTTTGGAGAGTGCGACAGCATGTGCTCAGGAGATTATGATCATTAGTGATCCTTTTGAAGTAATTTGAAACTCTATTTATAGAGTTCTGAAATAATTGTCAGACAGTTATTCTGATTGGAGCAGACAGCAATTGGCGCACCATCACCCTTCTCGCGAATGGTTAACTTAACTGCATGGGATGCGTGGCATTCTGTAAGAGAGATATGCGTGGTCATGGACAGTGTCGTGTGCACGTTCTTCGAAATTAGAGACATACATGCCACATCATCAAACTGCTTTTGGATGATAATTGATTGATTAGCGCCAACTGCCGGGCGCTATCTGCTGTTTAGTGCCATCTTCTTAATTCATTGATTACCTTGCACCAACTACGAGTGGTGTGAGGCAGTTGTCAGTCATTATGAAAAATTTGACACAATCTTCTCGAGTACCACGCGTTCAAGATTTGAAATAGATTTTTCTCGACTGACGTGCTGTCAGTCATGATGACAACTATATTTAGCTTCTCGGAGAAGACTGCCACGTGTCGTCCAGCGCCATCTAATGCCAGCGCTATTTGATGTCAGGCGCCATCTAATGACCAGCGCCATTTGATAATTTGAGTTTTGGTGCCTATCATGAGTAGCGCATAGTAATGTTTGATTCATTTGGAAATTCTACACCCCTACTACCAGAACCACTAATTAGAACCACCTACTCGAAACACCTACAAGCACCATTTGTAAGCCCCCTGAAATTCCCGAATTATTTTTCGAATTTTTCTAATGAATTATTTTCAATAATTCATTTCTATATAATTAATTTCGATTTGATTAAATTTGATTTAATGCTCTTTACCGTGACTTAGAATTCTAGAGCATCAGGGATGCCAGTCTCTGGAAACTTCCTTCTTGTAGTTTGTAGTAGACGAAATTATCTTCACATTGATATTTCGTGTCCCACTCGAACTTGTTCCCTTGTGCTCCATTTGATTCGCGCAACTTCGGGTCAATTTAGACCAATTTATCGTCTGCCGTAATTTATGATTTAATTTCCAATTTAATTTCGGGATCCGACATTGATCCAATCCAGTCGACCCAATATATGGCCCTGGCCTGTTTTGAGCCTACTGTGCACGTGCCACTTGCGCGCCACCGATTTGATCTCCCTTGTGCTCCCATTCCATCCGTGATTTTAATTAGTTTAAATTATAAATTTATTTAAATCTTGGCTTCGACTTTGTCCAAACTTGACCCAACGTCCGACCCAGTTTGGCATGGACCCTACCATGACAGCCCATACATCCCACTGATGTGTCTGCATTTTTCCCTATTAGAAAATACGTTTATTTTGTATAAATATCTTTATTTCTCTCTCTTATATATGTGTGTATATATTTATATATATACATATATAATATATTATAATATCTCCCTCTCTTTCTCTCACCACACAAACACCCCTTCCCATCCACCAGCACACCCCTCTTCCATTGTGGCCGACCTCCCCCTCTCTATTTCCTCTCATAATCTCTCCCTCTAAATATCTCTCTATCTTTCATTATATATATATACCTACATTTATATAATATATCTTTCTCACTCTCACCCACACCCTCTTACATCACCTCCTCTCTCTCTCTCTCCCGTACCCAACACCACAGCACCCCTGCTGTACAAGCAACACCCCAACCCCTCCCTCTATTCTCTCATTAATATCTCTCTCTCTCTCCCTCTTTATATATTATACACACACTTATTACTCCTCTCTCTCTCCAACTCTAAAATTTTCCCACACAACTCAACACTAGCAACTTCCCCACACCAACACCACCATCTCTACTCGGACTCACCCGAGCCCAGCCCCATGGCCGGCCACCACCCTGGCCGAGCTCCTCCTTCCTCCTCCTTCCTCCTCCTCCTACTCTTCATCTCCATCATCAACACCATTCCCACACCATCACCTACACCACCCCCACCGAACCACCACTCCTCTTCCTCACTCGCCGCACCTTCAACCAAAGCCGCCGCCGACCTGGCCGCGCCGTCGCCGCCTGGCCGCGCGCACAGCCGTGCGCTGCGCTGCAGCAGCCGCAGCAGCAGCATGCGCACAGCCGCGCGCGTGCACCGGCAGGCCGCGCGGTGCAGCGCCGCCGCCGCCGGCTGTGGCCGCCGTGGCCGGCCCCCTCTTGGCCGGGCGCACCCCCGGGCATGCCCCCGTGGCGCGTCCCCTCTTCCCCGGCGCGAGAAATACCTGATTCGTGCATTTTGCACGGGATCCCGTCGACGCGCGCGCGATTTCAAATTTCAGAATTCGCGTCTCGGGGCAGCAACTTCGTACCGATTTTCTGGGCAATCCGACCGTTGGATCGGCAATCCGTTTCTTCCGTCGCAATCTCGGTATATACCCCTTCGCCTCTGTCAAATTTCATCCGTTAATTTCGTCTTTTGATACATCAAAACCGGCCACCAAGTTGACGTTTTAATTTGTATTGTTTTGGGACAGTTTTGCGACGCCAACTTCGCGGGTTCGTATCTTCGTCGTCGCAGCTCCGTTTTGTGCGCCACTAGTTCTGGTGCACAGCTGGTATAACCCTCTTCCTGCCCCCTTTAGATTTCATTTCAGTTTGAGCTTGTTAGGTCGGTCGAATTCGACGCCAAAGTTGGTCGTTCGAATTCTTAGTGTTACACTTGTAAAATTCTATTTTTGAATCCGGGACTCCGGATTCAATTTCTGACACCACCAGTAGACTCGTGGCATCGTTCTGGCATGTTTTCATATAAAGTTTGCTTGATTTGGAGAACGTGGGCCCTGGCACGCATTTCGGTGCAAAGCGGATCCCACTTTCTGAGTCAACGGGACTTTTTGACGCCGGCTCATCGAAATCCAATTCCGGATATACCGTTGAGTTCGTATCGTCATTCTGGACTCGTTGACATATAATTTGCTGAGTTTTGAGGACATTGGCTCCGACACGCTTTTCCGTGCAAATCGGTTTCCAATGTCCTGGTCAACGGACCAATTTGAGATCGGGTCAACGGAATCCAATTCTAGATATACCGTTGGGTTCGTATCGTCATTCTGGATTCGTGGACATATAATTTGTTAGGTTTTGTGCACTTTCACTTTGGTACGTTTTTCGGTGCAAAGTGTGTCCAACGGCGGACATTATTTTGGCCCAAAATTATCGTTTTTGCTCCTGTCTCCAAATTGGACTTTTGGACAGGCTGTCCTAGCTGATTTGACCATTCTGGACACGTTGGTGATATTTATTTTATCATCCGACAACATCTGTAGGTTTTTACCCTATTATTATAATCCTTCTTCTTTTGTGGTATTTTGAGTTCCATCGATTCCGGTGATTTCACAATCACTGAAATTGATGTGTTGACCCCGTAGATGTTTATAGAGACTAGCCTTGACCCTGTTTGACCATGGTTGACTGCTTGACTGAACGTCGAAGTAGAGTCAACATTTGACCTAGTTTAACCTAGAGTTGACCATAGTTGACCAGTTGACTAAATGTCAACTGTAAGTCAACCATTGACCCAGTTTGACCTAGTTTGACTTGGTTTGACTTATTGTGGCCTAGTTTGACTTAGTGGACTGAGTCTGACCTAGATTACGTAGCTTATACTATAGAATCAAGCCTAACACTGTTGAACCCTAATTAGCTTATATATATCTTATCTCTAGGTCTGTGGCATCACTCTGAGCATCGACCCCATTTAACAGCTCAGGACCGCAGACGAGTACATTCTCTGATCTTTTCATGCTTGTTAGGACTTATATTCTTGCTTTAGATTACTTTACATGATGCTGTCACGTCATTATCACGGATTGGTACTATATGGATCTTGTTATGCGATGTTATCTCCCTCGGGGTGCATCAGATACAGTTGTCATATGCTTTTCACGAACATCTTGTATTTCATATACACCGCTTTCATGTATACTCTTGTGCAATCTTGTACTCTCATGATCACGTGAGCAAACATGATAAAAACCTCTTGTACAAAGTAACGTAACTTGACTGGATCCTTGTGTATTGATTGGGGAGGGTGAGTAGGAAATGGTTATGTGATCAAATCCCATCTTGTACAAATTCTTGTGAAATCTTGTGAAATCTTGTATATGTCCTAAGCCCGTTTATATAACCATATCATGCTCTAAATCACAGGTTACCTACAGTTCTTACTTATCACATATATAGATATTTCCAGTTATCAAATCTCTCTCATTTTTACATATATTCTTTACAGTCCATGTATCTTACTCTATGCATGCTTTACATTTCCCAACATGATATGAACTGCGTGAGATGTATTGTACTCGTTCCGCTCCTGACTGGATATGTTATGAAAATATTACAGATGTTGATGCTAGCTGAGGTGGTTCCCACTATTCTTCTCTATGAGTTGCCTGGTAGATATCTTTAGTTAGTCTTGTTGTTCCTTCTTTATTTTCCTGTCTTATGATCATTATAGATTCTAGTTGCTCTAGTGATATTGCTATTAATTCTTGTCTTATCTTCCTTAGTTTTCATGATGTGACATGAGTACATTTTTAGTTATGGATTCTTAGATGTTGTAGTTAGTATAGTATACTTGACAGCGTTCTACCGCCGATACTGCGGCGTAGGCTGGGCGTGGCCCACGTATCCGTATCCGTATATCCGGGTGCGGGTCGTGACACGTTTTTAGTGGTGGCCCATGCAGGTCAGTCTTTGCAATTAATGCGAAGTCGTGGTAGTACTTGAGTTTTTCTGTACTACTGCGAGCCTGCCCTAGGATTAAGGTTGAGTCATGGAATATTTTAGGAATTTTGTACTCAGTCACATATTAGGAACTCTTGGTAGATTCCAGGGATGACCCCTGGGAATCTTATTTCGAACTTTTCGAAACTTTTTCCATTTGTTCTGTCCATCCTGATTTCTGAAACATCTGTCCGTTATCAACTTTATTCTTTCTTGGAATGAGTTTGTGGACCCCAGAGGGAAGGTATAAGTTGAACTTATATATCATCTAGGATGAGACGAGAATATGACTTGCCAGTCTCATATCAGGTTGAGATTGTTTTAGATTATATTCCAATAATTTCCTTTATCTTGACCTAGATAGTACCTTTGGACATCTCCTGAGAATTTTCTTCTAAACTCTACCTCGGAATCTGTTTTAGCTAGTTTTCATTTAATTATCCTTGATTCGTTGTTGAATTTTGAATCTTGATGTTCGTTGTTAGACTTCGATTTTGATTTTGTTGAAGATAAGTTTCTCTAGATTGAGTTAAGATATCCTGATAAACATAATTGATGGAGACGATGGGAACGATAAATGTCTACTTTACTTATGGAGTTGGAATTTATCGCAGTCATATTAGCTAGCCTAACAGGGACATGGAGCCTGATTTTGGATATACTATCCTAGTTATGGAATTTAGATTCTCTTGCAGCCATACCGGTTGGCGTGGTAAGGAATCTAGATGACATGATTATAGGGTGTATACCTTAGTTATGGACTCTATCGTTTATTGCAGCTATGTTTACTGACGTGGCGTAAATTCTGGCAGCATGGTTTTGGATAGACGTGTATGGTTATCAGGTCATATCTTAAGATGATTTACTTCTTTTACCAATGGAGCAAGATAATTCCTACCATTATTTCTTGTCTATCATTGTTTTCGTTCCTATCGCATGATGATTTTTCTTTCTTACCGTCATTTCTTTTGTCTTGTTTAGCTATGTCTTGATTACACCAATCAACTATCTCGTATCTACATCTGTCATCTACACTTGAAAACTCTGAAAATTTTGAAATTTTCACATCTCAATTGTTTCTTAAATTTCGATACTGTTAAGATTTTGATTCTCTTCTGTCCATGACCAATCAATTTTGGTCGTCTTGTTTATCGTGCCAAAGAGTCTTAGTTGCTGACTAGACTTGAATGAGTTCCAATTTCCATTGGGACCTGGATTTCCATCCTTGGATTCTCGTGCCCAGCCTTCGTTGATCTTATTCTCCATCTTGCCCAAATTCTGATTTACTCGAAGGTTGATCAACTTAGATCGTGTTGAGACAAATTTCTTTATCGTGGTTGGATTTCAATGTTATTAACCCTCGTGCATTGCCTTCTGATTTTGATCATGTTTGGATTTTGGACACTCGTGTCTAAACTCTTTTCGACCCTGATTTCATTTCCTGATTACATCCAAATTCCTTGTGATTAGTCGTGCCTAGATGATTGGGCATGACTAAGACAACTTGGGATTTCCTTGACCGTGATTTTAACGATCATAACTATACATTTTATCTTGCCTCAAACTCGTGCCTAAAATATTGCCTAAAACTTTCTATCTTGTTTTACCCCTACTACAACCTTAATTTCGAGGACGAAATTTCTATAAGGTGGGTAGGATGTAAGCCCCCTGAAATTCCCGAATTATTTTTCGAATTTTTCTAATGAATTATTTTCAATAATTCATTTCTATATAATTAATTTCGATTTGATTAAATTTGATTTAATGCTCTTTACCGTGACTTGGAATTCTAGAGCATCAGGGATGCCAGTCTCTGGAAACTTCCTTCTTGTAGTTTGTAGTAGACGAGATTATCTTCACATTGATATTTCGTGTCCCACTCGAACTTGTTCCCTTGTGCTCCATTTGATTCGCACAACTTCGGGTCAATTTAGACCAATTTATCGTCTGCCGTAATTTGTGATTTAATTTCCAATTTAATTTCGGGACCCGACATTGATCCAATCCAGTCGACCCAATATATGGCCCTGGCCTGTTTTGAGCCTACTGTGCACGTGCCACTTGCGCACCACCGATTTGATCTCCCTTGTGCTCCCATTACATCCGTGATTTTAATTAGTTTAAATTATAAATTTATTTAAATCTTGGCTTCGACTTTGTCCAAACTTGACCCAACGTCCGACCCAGTTTGGCATGGACCCTACCATGACAGCCCATACATCCCACTGATGTGTCTGCATTTTTCCCTATTAGAAAATACGTTTATTTTGTATAAATATCTTTATTTTTCTCTCTTATATATGTGTGTATATATTTATATATATACATATATAATATCTTATAATATCTCCCTCTCTCTTTCTCTCACCACACAAACACCCCTTCCCATCCACCAGCACACCCCTCTCCCATTGTGGCCGACCTTCCCCTCTCTATTTCCTCTCATAATCTCTCCCTCTAAATATCTCTCTATCTTTCATTATATATATATACCTACATTTATATAATATATCTTTCTCACTCTCACCCACACCCTCTTACATCACCTCCTCTCTCTCTCTCTCCCGTACCCAACACCACAGCACCCCTGCTGTACAAGCAACACCCCAACCCCTCCCTCTATTCTCTCATTAATATCTCTCTCTCTCCCTCTTTATATATTATACACACACTTATTACTCCTCTCTCTCTCCAACTCTAAAATTTTTCCACACAACTCAACACTAGCAACTTCCCCACACCAACACCACCATCTCTACTCGGACTCACCCGAGCCCAGCCCCATGGCCGGCCACCACCCTGGCCGAGCTCCTCCTTCCTCCTCCTTCCTCCTCCTCCTACTCTTCATCTCCATCATCAACACCATTCCCACACCATCACCTACACCACCCCCACCGAACCACCACTCCTCTTCCTCACTCGCCGCACCTTCAACCAAAGCCGCCGCCGACCTGGCCGCGCCGTCGCCGCCTGGCCGCGCGCACAGCCGCGCGCTGCGCTGCAGCAGCCGCAGCAGCAGCATGCGCACAGCCGCGCGCGTGCACCGGCAGGCCGCGCGGTGCAGCGCCGCCGCCGCCGGCTGTGGCCGCCGTGGCCGGCCCCCTCTTGGCCGGGCGCACCCCCGGGCATGCCCCCGTGGCGCGTCCCCTCTTCCCCGGCGCGAGAAATACCCGATTCGTGCGTTTTGCACGGGATCCCGTCGACGCGCGCGCGATTTCAAATTTCAGAATTCGCGTCTCGGGGCAGCAACTTCGCGCCGATTTTCTGGGCAATCCGACCGTTGGATCGGCAATCCGTTTCTTCCGTCGCAATCTCGGTATATACCCCTTCGCCTCTGTCAAATTTCATCCGTTAATTTCGTCGTTTGTTACATCAAAACCGGCCACCAAGTTGACGTTTTAATTTGTATTGTTTTTGGACAGTTTTGCGATGCCAACTTCGCGGGTTCGTATCTTCGTCGTCGCAGCTCCGTTTTGTGCGCCACCAGTTCCGGTGCACAGCTGGTATAACCCTCTTCCTGCCCCCTTTAGATTTCATTTCAGTTTGAGCTTGTTAGGTCGGTCGAATTCGACGCCAAAGTTGGTCGTTCGAATTCTTAGTGTTACACTTGTAAAATTCTATTTTTGAACTCGGGACTCCGGATTCAATTTCTGACACCACCAGTAGACTCGTGGCGTCGTTCTGGCATGTTTTCATATAAAGTTTGCTTGATTTGGAGAACGTGGGCCCTGGCACGCATTTCGGTGCAAAGCGGGTCCCACTTTCTGAGTCAACGGGACTTTTTGACGCCGGCTCATCGAAATCCAATTCCGGATATACCGTTGAGTTCATATCATCATTCTGAACTCGTTGACATATAATTTGCTGAGTTTTGAGGACATTGGCTCCGACACGCTTTTTCGTGCAAATCGGTTTCCAATGTCCTGGTCAACGGACCAATTTGAGATCGGGTCAACGGAATCCAATTCTGGATATACCGTTGGGTTCGTATCGTCATTCTGGATTCGTGGACATATAATTTGTTAGATTTTGTGCACTTTCATTTTGGTACGTTTTTTCGGTGCAAAGTGTGTCCAACGGCGGACATCATTTTGGCCCAAAATTATCGTTTTTGCTCCTATCTCCAAATTGGACTTTTGGACAGGCTATCCTAGCTGATTTGACCATTCTGGACACGTTGGTGATATTTATTTTATCATCCGACAACATCTGTAGGTTTTTACCCTATTATTATAATTCTTCTCCTTTTGTGGTATTTTGAGTTCCATCGATTCCGGTGATTTCACAATCACTGAAATTGATGTGTTAACCCCGTAGATGTTTATAGAGACTAGGCTTGACCCTGTTTGACCATGGTTGACTGCTTGACTGAACGTCGAAGTAGAGTCAACATTTGACCTAGTTTAACCTAGAGTTGACCATAGTTGACCAGTTGACTAAATGTCAACTGTAAGTCAACCATTGACCCAGTTTGACCTAGTTTGACTTGGTTTGACTTATTGTGGCCTAGTTTGACTTAGTGGACTGAGTCTGACCTAGATTACGTAGCTTATACTATAGAATCAAGCCTAACACTGTTGAACCCTAATTAGCTTATATATATCTTATCTCTAGGTCTGTGGCATCACTCTGAGCATCGACCCCATTTAACAGCTCAGGACCGCAGGCGAGTACATTCTCTGATCTTTTCATGCTTGTTAGGACTTATATTCTTGCTTTAGATTACTTTACATGATGCTGTCACGTCATTATCACGGATTGGTACTATATGGATCTTGTTATGCGATGTTATCTCCCTCGGGGTGCATCAGATACAGTTGTCATGTGCTTTTCACGAACATCTTGTATTTCATGTACACCGCTTTCATGTATACTCTTTGTGCAATCTTGTACTCTCATGATCACGTGAGCAAACATGATAAAAACCTCTTGTACAAAGTAACGTAACTTGACTGGATCCTTGTGTATTGATTGGGGAGGGTGAGTAGGAAATGGTTATGTGATCAAATCCCATCTTGTACAAATTCTTGTGAAATCTTGTGAAATCTTGTATATGTCCTAAGCCCGTTTATATAACCATATCATGCTCTAAATCACAGGTTACCTACAGTTCTTACTTATCATATATATAGATATTTCCAGTTATCAAATCTCTCTCATTTTTACATATATTCTTTACAGTCCATGTATCTTACTCTATGCATGCTTTACATTTTCCAACATGATATGAACTGTGTGAGATGTATTGTACTCGTTCCACTCCTGACTGGATATGTTATGAAAATATTACAGATGTTGATGCTAGCTGAGGTGGTTTCCACTATTCTTCTCTATGAGTTGCCTGGTAGATATCTTTAGTTAGTCTTGTTGTTCCTTCTTTATTTTCTTGTCTTATGATCATTATAGATTCTAGTTGTTCTAGTGATATTGCTATTAATTCTTGTCTTATCTTCCTTAGTTTTCGTGATGTGACATGAGTACATTTCTAGTTATGGATTCTTAGATGTTGTAGTTAGTATAGTATACTTGACAGCGTTCTACCGCCGATACTGCGGCGTAGGCTGGGCGTGGCCCACGTATCCGTATCCGTACGTATATCCGGGTGCGGGTCGTGACACCATTTACTTCTGGCTAGACTCGTACTCTATTGATGTGTCGGGATATGAATTCACTTGTACTTATCAGGGTGGAAAAATACTCTAGTAAATATGTAAACATTCTCAATCAACAAGAACCACCCCTACAAGAAAGATAGTCGTCGCTGCTAGGCCAAGCGTGTGACGAGTCGTATTCACTACAAGTCTAATCGTTACAGATAGCCATCGCACGCTTTCTAAGCGTGTGATGTGCCGTATTTACCCGCTAGCAGTTTACATGTTGAACTCGTAATTTTAAAACATACTGGATTAGTATCTTGTATTAGATTCACATTGTCTCATGTTA
>JANAVB010021595.1:9500005-9687505 GCA_029216955.1 Iris pallida | reverse complement strand
CACTTCGCCCTCATGTACTCCGGCCTCCGCCACGGCGGCATGTAGAGCCCCTTCTTCTTCAGGCTCGCCCTCGCCACGTCCAACACGACCGCGACGATCCTCTCGACGCGATCGACCCTCCCGATGAAGACGGACGAGAGCGACTACAGCAGCGACAGGTAGGCTTTCGTGGACCGGGCTATCTCGAACTCCGAGATGAAGTCGACGTCGAGTATGAAGTGATCGTCGCCGACGATGACGTCGACGTAGTCGTACACTCCGCGCGGGAGAGGGGAGAGAGTGTGTGGGAAGAAGCCAATGAGGAAGGAAGGGTATTTTTGTCAAAAAAAAAAATAGTAGTTGACCGTCAATTTGGGACGAGACTTGTACATTTTTGCAAAATAGTCGGTTGCACCATGAAATATGATAAACAAAATGGGGGGTAAGTCAAAAAATTTCTTTTTATAAAGTATTGAAATTGAAAGGAATTGTACAAAAAGTCAATAGTTTGCTAAAAAATATAAAACAAAAACTACAACTTAAAAAGAAGACGTTTTCAAAACAAAGGCCAAAAGAATAGGCACTATTCTTGACTTCAAAGGTTAAGAAATAAAACAGAGGAATTAACAAATAAAATGGGAGGTCAAAATAAATGTCATACAATTGAGTGTTTTTTGCGTCAATTGGTTAGGAGTTTCATGTGTCAAAAAAATCTAATTCTAGGACAGTTTTTTGACATTTTTCTCATATATTTTTTTTTAAATTACCTAACCGTTGGATATCAACCTCTTCTCTCTCCCAAATCTCTCCTCCCCAATGTACACGGTCATTTGTTGGCATCCAACGGTCGAAAATATAAACGTCCAAAACAATTCAATGGTTAGATATTTTTTGCCCAATATATATATAATTGATGGACTTCTTTCACCCAATAAATATCCAATGGATGAACAATTTTTGTCTACGAAACGTCTTTTGGATAGACATTTTTTATCCTATTTTGAGTTTCATGAAAAAGAATGTCGTAGGTTTGCCGACGTGATTCTCATATTGTCTCTCTACACAATTTACATAAGGTTTTATGTTCTTAGCAAAAAATTTTGTAAGAAAATATATATATTAAACTCCATTAGTATTTTTTTCTACTTTGACTCGCATACATACAGAAAATCTAAATTAAACTCCATCAGTATTTTATTTTTCCCCTTTGCGACTAGCGGATGCTACAATTTGATGGTTATGAAATGCAATTTATTTGTGATTTCTTTTTACATAGGTAATTTTTTATTGGTTACTAAAGGTTTGTTTCAATTTAAGAAGTCAAAGTCGTGCCATTTCGTTTGAATGTTGATTGGGTTATGACATATTTATATTTTCATATCATATACTAAATTTGGTTAGTCAGAAGCGGTGTTACAGGTGGACATGGGTGGACAGTATATAGCCTGCTCCAAAATTAAAAAAATATATATTTATTTTTTGAAATATTTTGTTAATTATGTTGTATTTTGTTGTTTTGATAAATAATTTTTTATAAGTTTGATACTTTATGTTGCACGACACTATTCAAGTACCTAAAATTTAACCACTCCTAGTTTTAGATGATAGTTCCGCCACTCATCGTATTATTATTCCTTGTCACTCCTTGGCTAGTGTGATTTTTTATAGCAAAATTGTATATGTCTTGCCATTTTAGCTTGGACCCTTTTATATTTTATAGCAACTTGGAGGGTGCTTTATTCTTGCATAAGCTAATCTGGATAACCAAAAAAAAAGGTCTATTTATCTATTGAAATATTTTTTAAGTTATGTTTTTTATTTTAATTATTTGAATTTGAAGTATACAATAATTAAGTGATAAATAAATTCTTAAAAAATTGATACTCTAGAGTGAATGATAGTAGTTTAGCTCCGGAAACAGTATTTTTACTTGCATCTCTTTGATGTGCTGAGTTGGAAGCTTGGAAGTAGTCAGTTGAGTTGCATATTCTGTTTAATCGTATACTAAAGTAAACAGGCCTCTAGGACCAGATCTGCTGTTTCCAAAATATGTATACTAAAATATGTTCTCTCTCCTATTTCTAAAATAATGCATACAACTCGTATTTGTAGTATTTTTACAGAAGAATGAACATATTTGGTATAGAGATTTATTGGGATAGCAGACCTCCTCTAGCAAACTTGGATAATTAATTTTTCAGTTTCTGAGTGATTGCGTTTATGGTGGAACTCACTGAGCAGTACTTTTTGGCAGAACTACTCTTCGGTCATCAGCGCCCACCCCGAGATCATCGACGGCAGGCCGGGGACACTGGTCATCGAGTCGTTCATGGTCGACGTGCCTGATGGCAACACGAGGGACGAGACGTGCTACTTCGTGGAGGCACTCATCAAGTGCAACCTCAAGTCGCTGGCGGACGTGTCCGAGCGTCTCGCCGTGCAGGACACGACGAACCCTTTGGGTAGACGAATGTAAGATCAATTCCCCATTGAGCTATGGGAATTGTAGTTTGTGTCTTGTGTCGTCATGACCCACATGGTCATATTGCTGTGTACGAAAATAGATACTCAGTAGCTTAATTTACTGGATAATGATAAAGCATCATTTTGCGTATATATCCATAGAATACATATACAACTTCCCCAGAGCTATTTAATTGGACGTCAACAACAATTTTGACATGTCGACCCGTGGTGGGTGTGGATGATGGCAACTGATTCTAACACCCCCATGTGGAAGGAAGGAAACTCTGTTCGTTCGTTGATACTGTCCACAAACTGTTTGTATATTTGTGGGTATAGATGCAGAGTCGGTGGTGGTGGAGTGACGGATGAAATGAGCCCCTCCAATGGTTTTGGATGGTCCACCCTGCCATGAAAGTTTATCTGCAACGGTCAGTAGCCGGACAGGGGACCAGTGCTTGGATGAGTCTGGTAAATTCAGATCGGTACTGCTCCTTTGAAAAGCCAAGAAGACATACTATTGTGGGGACTAACAATGATTGAAAAAAAAAATAAACATGATCGTGGAAAGGGTTTTTCGGATTCATAACTCATGACTATTTAGTTTATGCCACCTAAGTTATAATAGTACTTTATGTTATGTTAGTTATAAATACTAAGTATATGCACGTGCTTTGCACGTATTTCATAATATTTAGAATGAGCAAATAACATCTTCCTTGATATTTTTTTTTTCTTCTATATGTAATTACATAACTACCCATATTAAATTTAATGAACAATTTTAATTAGTAGGCATAAATTAGGACATTTTTGGGAAAAAAATTTTTGACGATGAAGCCTACTCTTTTCATTATATAGTAGTATAGATAATTAGATTAATATCTCTTGGATATTAAGTCCATAATTGTTCCTTACATGGTTCTTCTACTTAAGGAGTGAGACATGGTATAGTTTTAGATGACTTCAGAATCATCCATCCACTAAATAGTAGTAACAGAAAAAATTGTCCAAATGCGTGATACAATAAGTTGGTGGCAAAAATAAGAAAAGAAAAGATCCAGTATAGTATACTGGTTCCTGGAGGTAATTGTTATACATGGTCGAATCAGTTGAGCAACGGTACTGTTCCAATGGGGTTTCTTATTTCCTCTTCTATTCTCTTGTATTTGTTCTTTGGGCTAATATGTTTCGATTTATTCTGATTGTAACATCAATCTCAAAGTGATCCTCCTCTTAAATCTTGAGAAATCGTTAACATGAAAGTCCGTGCAAGTCTTCTGAACAACAACTTTGACAAGCTAGAGATTTTTGACTATGAATAATACAAACTGAAAGAGAAAGATACCGCTCAACCTCCAACTCATAAAAGTAGAATATGTCATGACCACTGAAGAGGTAAAGATCTCGAAAATTGGTGCATAAGCTATTGTGGCAGCCAATCTTGCTCTTCAACAATGGAAGATGGACAACAATCTGTGCAAGCTGGTCATCCTCAAGTCATTGGAGGGCAACATGGAAGAATCTTACACAAAAAATGAAAAAGGCTCAAGATATTAGGGAGTTCATTGGAAAGCAATATAAGGATGACAATAACATGTCAAAAATCTATCTCATCAACAAATTCCTAAGAATGAAATTCGAGGATGTCAACAGTTCATAACGATGCAGTTCAATGACAAGAAGATGGTGCTACCCCAAGTGAATGTTGGAAAAGAAGCGCAGAAACCTTTCCCCAAACTAGAGAGTACCTGCGAGAGAACCGAGCAAACAACGCACAAACCAAAACACCAAACACAATCACGCAGACACAGAGAATTTTTGACGTGAAAAACCCTTGCGGGAAAAACCACGGGACGATCGGAGTCCAACCCTGAGAAGCCTCCACTAATGGAATAGAAGAATTACACCCTCTACAAACTTCTCCCGATCCAAATCGGATCCCCACAACACTTAGAAGCAAGAACAATGATTACAAGGCTACGAAGAACGAGAACGACGAGTAGAGATTACCCTAACGCGATCTTCTTCGAAAACTACCTTCAATCCTCCGTCTTCTCTCCCAAAGTTGCAAATGGCACTCTTGTCTCCTTCCTCTCTCTCCTCTTGTTGTGTGCTACAATTGTGTTACAATAGATTAGGGTTTGGAAATCCCAACTTAACTCCCTAATCCCGCAACAAACTTGGACCGTTTGATTAGATCCAATGGTGAAAAATCATCCCAAATTTTCGCTCAGCCCCGACGACACAGAGTTCGGCCAGAACTCTGTGTCGGGCAACCAGAACATATCAGCAACATTCTGGAACCAAAAAGCAGAATTCGGACAGAATTCTATATGGGGGCAGAATTCGGGCAGAATTATGCCTCCCCTGTTCCAGAATATAAAAATATGGCTCCCGAGTTTCTTCTTCGTCTCCGAATGGCCTTGTCACCTCCCTGAGCTTCTCTGACACACAGATGGCGCTCGTCGCACTCCGGGGTCTTCTCCACATAGGTTGGGAACCCCACCCACTCTAACAAATCTCCCCCTTCACAACTATGGGGAGGATGTCGTCATCCCGACGATCTGCCTGCAGTACTCAAACTTTCCCCTTGATAGAATCTTCGTGAACATATCAGCTCCGTTGTCATCTGTATGAACCTTTTCAAGCTCCGCGTCCTTCTTCTCAACCACATCCCGTATCCAATGATACCGAGTCTCGATGTGTTTGGACCGGCTATAAAACGTCTGATTCTTCACAAGGTGAATAGCACTCTGACTGTCGCAAAGTAAAGTATACTGCTCTTGCTTCAGTCCCATTTCCTGCAGCAGCTTCTTCATCCACAGCAACTCCGTACAAGCCTCCGTCGCCGCAATGTACTCTGCCTCTGTCGTCGACAAGGCAACACACTTCTGCAACCGCGACTGCCACGACACCGCTCCTCCCGCAAACATCATCACGTAGCCCGAAGTCGATCGCCTCGTGTCTACATTTCCAGCCATATCAGCGTCGGTATACCCAACCAGCTTCGGCTCGTCACCACCAAAGGAAAGTCTCCAACCAGCAGTGCCCTAAAGATATCGTAGAATCCACTTGACCGCACTCTAATGTACCCTTCTAGGATTTGAAAGATACCTGCTAACCGTACCAACTGCATGAGCAATATCTGGCCTCGTACACACCATGGCATACATAAGGCTTCCCACAGCTGAGGCATATGGAACCCGCTCCATATCTTCCTTTTTGTCCTCGGTAGATAGACACTGCTCCTCATTGAGCTTAAAGTGAGCCGCAAGGGGACAACTCACTTTCTTCGATCCGTCCATCCCGAAACGCTGACGTACCCGGTGAATGTACTTCTTTTGGGACAAATATAGCAACTTGGACTCTCTCTCTCGGCTGATCTCCATCCCAAGAGTAGTCTTCGCTGCGTCCAAATCTTTCATAGAGAAGGCCGTGCCCAGTTGGCGCTTCAGCTCCGCTATCCTAGTGGCATTCCGACCCACTAATAGCATATCATCAACATAAAGCAATAAAATGATAAAATCATTATTGGCAAAATATCTCACAAATACACAGTGATCCGACGTCGTTCGTGCATAACCATGCTCCCCCATAAACGACTCGAACTTCCTGTACCACTGCCTCGGAGCCTGTTTCAGACCATACAAGCTCTTCCTCAACCGGCAGACCAAATGTGACTTGCCCTTCTCACAGAATCCCTCTGGCTGCTCCATGTACAGCTCCTCCTCAAGATCACCGTGGAGGAATGTCGTTTTCACATCCATCTGCTCGACCTCCATGTCGAGACTGGCTGCTAATGCTAGCACCACCCGAATAGATGAATGCTTGACGACAGGCGAAAAGATCTCATCATAATCCACGCCTTTTCGCTGACCGTAGCCTTTAACTACCAGCCTCACTTTGTATCGAGGGTGAGTAGCATCATCCGTCTGCTTCACTCTAAACACCCATCGATTCTTCAAAGCCTTCTTGCCCTTTGGCAACCGCACCAGCTCATAAGTTGAATTAGTGTGCAAGGAACTCATCTCCTCCTGCATAGCCTTCATCCACTCCTGCCTGTGTTCGTCTTCCATAGCCTCTGCAAAACTTTCGGGCTCTCCCCCGTCAGTCAATAGCACATACTCATTCGGTGAGTATCTCGTAGATGGTCGACGATCTCTGTCGCTCCTTCTCAGTGGAGCCACTGGTGCTGGCTGCATACCAACAGCCTCCTCCCCTTCAGGAACTGCCTCTCCGGCATGCTCATCCTCCTGAGGGACACCCTGACCACCATCAGCAGGCTGATGATCAAGGTTGGGAGCAACTCCATGTACTGGCTCCCCCATAAATGGATCCTCTGCGATGTCCTCTGGAAACTGCTCGAAGCGAAATGACTCTAACTCAGGCAATTCCTCAGCCTCAGAAGGCATCTCGGAATCCTGAGTGTTGGTCATAGTCTGATCCTCGATGAATACCACGTCCCTGCTTCTGTAGAGCTTTCTTCCCATCGGGTCATAGAGTCTATAGCCAAACTCATCCCGACCGTAGCCGACAAAGACGCATCGCCTCGTCTTCGGCTCAAGTTTAGTCCTCTCGTCCTTCGGTACATGCACGAAGGCCTTACATCCAAACGCTCGCTGGTGATTGTATGACGGTTCTTTGCCGTACCATACTTTGTCAGGCATATCACCCTGCAAAAGAGCACTAGGAGACAAATTAATAACATAAGCAGCTGTGAGAAGAGTCTCACCCCAATAACTGCCCGGCAAGTTTGCTTCTGACAGCAAACACCGCACCCTCTCCATCAGTGTCCTGTTCAACTCGAGCAACGCCGGCTTCCTTGAACTTGGGTGACTTTGGAAAGACATCCTATTTTGCTTCCCAGCTAAGCAGTGCGTGCACTTCTCCAACTTTGTAGACTTGAGCCCTGGAATCACCTTCCTGTTCACCAAGTAGCTCATCCCCTTCTCACTGATATGGCCGAGCCGCCTGTGCCATAACTCGATAGACGTATCACTGACTGCGTTCACCTCATGTGCCCCCTGTGCGCTCCCCTCTATAGTAGAGACCGAACTTTTTGTTTCCTCTGGCAATCACCATCGAACCCCTGGCAAGCTTCCACTGACTATTTCCGAAGAGACCGAAGAATCCCTCGTCATCCGACCTTCCAACCGACACCAGGTTGAAACGGATATCAGGGACATGACGAACATCCTTGAGAACAAGAACCGCACCCGTCTTCGTTCTCAAATGCACATCTTCAACGGCAACCGCCTTCGACACATCTCCATTGCCTATCTTCAATACTCCATAGTTACCTGTAGTGTAAGTGGCAAACAGTGCCCTATTGTGAGATACATGTGCTGAAGCCCCTGAGTCCACCAGCTAAGAATTGTTATCGCAGGTAAGGTTTGTGATGACCTCATCACCTATGATGATCACATCGCCTCCGTACATCGAGACCGCCGCTGTAGTGTTCTCTTCTTGCTTTCCCTTGTCGCCCTTCTTCTCTCTCTTCCAAGCGAAACAGTTCTGCTTGATGTGGCCCTTCTTACCATAATGGTAACACTCTGAGTCCTCGTAACGACCCTTGGACTTCCTCCTGCTCTTGTCTTTGCCACCACCTGGACCCCTGCTTTTGTCCCTTCCGTGGCTCTCTGAAACCAATGCCTCTGAGTGATGGGATGTAGATGAAGTACCCTGAGAACGTCTCCGCATCTCTTCATTCAGCACCCCGCTCTTGGCAAACTCCAGACTGACCACGCCCTCTGGAGCAGAAGCGATCATAGATACTCGTACGGTCTCCCACGAGTCTGGCAATGTACACAGCAGCCATAGTCCCTGAACTTCGTCGTCGAACTTGACTCCTATTGAAGACAGCTGGTCAACCACGCCCTGGAAATCACTCAAGTGATCCGTAATAGACGCCCCATCTTTGTACCGCAGACCCATCATCGTCCGGATTAGGAACAACTTGTTTACCCCGATCTTCTTCGCGTACAGAGTTTCCAGCTTATCCCATAACGTCTTCGCGTGCTCAATATTGGCAACATAGTTGTACACGTTCTTGTCAATGAACTGCCTGATGTATCTGTACACCTGTATATGCTCGAATTTCCAGTCCTCCTCAGATTTATCACTGGGCTTCTTGGATACAAATACGGGTAGATGCAGCTCCTTGACAAACAGCAAATCTTTCATTTTGCTCCGCCAATAGTGATAGTTGGTGCCGTTCAGGTTCACCATGCGCACCAGCTTCGCGTCCATCTATCCTCTCTAGTTTCTGTCAACTCCTGACACCCTTCTGAATTCCAGAACCTGGCTCTGATACCACTCTGTTGGGAAAGAAGCACGGAAACCTTTCCCCAAACTAGAGAGTACCTGCGAGAGAACCGAGCAAACAACACACAAACCAAAACACCAAACACAATCACGCAGACACAGAGAATTTTTGACATGGAAAACCCTTACGGAAAAAACTACGGGACGATCGGAGTCCAACCCTGAGAAGCCTCCACTAATGGAATAGAAGAATTACACCCTCTACAAACTTCTCCCGATCCAAATCGGATCCCCACAACACTTAGAAGCAAGAACAATGATTACAAGGCTACAAAGAACGAGAACGACGAGTAGAGATTACCCGAATGCGATCTCCTTCGGAAACTACCTTCAATCCTCCGTCTTCTCTTCCAAAGTTGCAAATGGCACTCTTGCCTCCTTCCTCTCTCTCCTTTTGTTGTGTGCTACAATTGTGTTACAATAGATTAGGGTTTGGAAATCCTAACTTAACTCCCTAATCTCGCAACAAACCTGGACCGTTTGATTAGATCCAATGGTGAAAAATTACCACAAATTTCTGCTCAGCCCCGACGACACAGAGTTCGGCCAAAACTCTGTGTCGGGCAACCAGAACATACCAGCAACATTCTGGAACCAAAAAGCAGAATTCGGGCAGAATTCTGTATGGGGGCAGAATTTGGGCAGAATTCTGCCTTCCCTGCTCCAGAATGTAAAAATATAGCTCCCGAGTTTCTTCTTCGTCTCCGAATGGCCTCGTCACCTCTCCGAGCTACTCTGACACACAGATGGCGCTCGTCGCACTCTGAGGTCTTCTCCATATAGGTTGGGAACCCCACCCACTCTAACAGTGAAGGGATTGATAAAGTATAGAAAAACAGAAGGAAGAAGAGATGCCGCTAAAGGAAAAATCATTATAGGAGTCATTCTCTTAGAACTTTATGTAAGATGGGACGATTCTCTATTGACATGTATTGGAAGAAGGCGAAAGTGAATTTGGAGGTTCTAATTTGTTTCATACGCATTGAATATGAAGCAAGAAACAAAATCAAAGTGGATGCTTTAGCCAAGCAGTTTGCAAAGGTAAATATGACCCAACCGGAGAAAAAGGAGAAAATGATCACCTTTCAACAAAAAGAAAGACTTCAAGAACATGAAGGAAAGGCCAAAGATCTTCAAGATGAAGGCTAAAAAAGACATGATTTGCTACAACTATAACAAGAAGAATTTACAAGAGAGATTGTAAGTCCAAGCCAAAGCCCGAAGATAAGAACGAAAGTGAGCTTAACCTAATTACATGATTTCACAGGTGAATACATATAGAGGTAATATTGATTTATGGATGGATAATGGAGTGCCTTTTTTTTTACATATGCTTAATGAAGAATATGTTAAGTTACTTGTTAGATTATATCTCGTTTTTCGGTTGAGCGCTCAAAAGGGGATGACAATGGTGTTAGTAATTTAGTCCCACATCGAAGAGGAGATGGGATCATGAGATGTACATAATTGGAATTGGTTCAGGCCTTATATAAGAATTCTCTTTTAACGCATATGGGTGTTTGCCATTGATAAAGTTGGACAAACTTTTATTTAACAAACGAGAATAAGAGTACAAAGTGATCCTCAACATGATCTTCTAAGTACAATTTGATTCTAGAAAAGTGTGACGATGGAACACTGTAGCGATTTCTTTACTCTGTTGATGATCTGATGACGAAAAGAGAAAAAATTCCAAGTCTTCTACTCAGTAGCAATGTGGACGATAATTCGGCTCTCCGTTTGATGCTCCAACTCTCTCTATGTCTGGGATGAATGAAGGCTCCTTCTATTTATAGTAAGCTGGAATAATCCACCCATTCGTGCATAGACGATGTGTGCATGGTTTTTCATGCGCAGGAGCACTGAGCGCATGAGATTCTGAACAACGTAACTGTGCGCGTATAGCGCAGCTGGCCGTCACATAGCCGTGGTTAGGATTTGGGTATTTGCTGAGATCTTGATTTATTGACACCCGTTATAGGCAAGACAGAGTCTTTGTTTAGCCCAATGATTATATCATATTTTTGAATATGGTTAATTGATTAAGTTTAACATAATGATGTCACTAACAAATATGCAATCACTATATTGTTGCTACTTAAACTTAGCATTGTCCTACTGTTTAAAATTATCATATTGCTACTGCTTTGTTCGTCTCATATATACTTGCAGACAAATAGTAAGCATGATCAAACTAGGACATATGCAATGAAGAATTAATGATGGACTAAAGACGACGTTACACAAGAAGATTTCTCTGAATCACACAACGACTTATCCGGGGCCTCACACTCGGGGGTTCCGCTGTTCGGTCAGCAGATAGGGGTCTAGGGGGCAGCGCACACCGTGGGGGTTCGGGGGCGAAGCTTCCGAAAGGTATTCAAAATTTCAGATCTGTTTATCTTTGGACAATTACCGTCAAGAAAAAAAGACGTCTTCAAGTCTGCTCAAATGTCAAGAAAAAGACGTCATCAAAGGGCTATTGGTTTTTCCAATTTCTTCTATATTTTACTTTTATTTGAGTCTATAAAAGTATATAAGATTGATCAGATCAAAACTGATTAGCTATTTTCATTCCAGAAAATACTGCCTTTCTATCCACAAAATTTCTATTCAAAGTCCACAAACAAATAGCTCAAAATCCATCAAATTGGCCCAAATAGTTCTGTTAGAACCCTGGAAGAACTAGACCAGAACTCGGTCCGAGTTCGACGAGGCATTTTTAACTTATTTTTGAATTTCCTGGATATCTGTATCCAACGTTCAAATGCGAGATTTCTGCATCCGAACTCTGCCCGAACTCTGTCTTAATTCGGTTCATAAAAACACTATAAATGGAGAAGGATTTTTATATTTCTAAATCATCCAATCTCATTCACTTTCTCTTCTCTATATTCCTCAAGTATTTTCTACGAGCTATACACTTTCATATTTAGCCTATACTACTTTTAGCCAAGCCAGTATCAGTTCAGTTCAATCTAGAGTTTGGTTCAAATTGTTGTATCGGAGGCTATCTCAGAAAACGTTTTCGTTTTCAAATGCCTTCAGGATTCGGTTGTGCACTCGTCATCAAGCACGATGTTGTTGAAGTTGGTAGTGCACTTGTCCCCAAAGACGGTGTTGTAAGAGTTTGAAGCACTCAGTTAAAGCTTCTGCCATAGTGGATTAACATCGAGCAAGAGTACTTGAGACTTGACTAGTCCTCCACAAGGAATACTGATATATATCGTTGTGTCACTAAATTTGATTCTTCTTAACTCTTTACTTTTAACTGCAATTCATATACTGGTATTCATCTGTTCTTACCTATATTTGATTATCCATATTAAAAAGTTTTTAAACTGGGTTATTTATTCTGCTGTATGCACACACTCTATTCGCCTTCCCTCTAGAGGTGCTCAACGGTCCTACTATTGGTATCAGAGTGAGGACTCTATTATTTGGCTTAACATCCTTAGAGTAGCTCTTCATTATCAATTGTTATACTATGATTCTAATTTATCTTATATCTTTGACACGTGGCTCATGCTGAGCACTCTAAGATCTCGTTCAGCTGTAACAAAAAGGTTCTAATGCGCATGAAGGAGTCAGCGGATGGAGGGCTTTGGTGCATGGCTGCTGGGGCGCATGACAAGTATAGACGTATGACTTTAGGGGCGCATACGATGGTTGGTCGAGTCAAGCCGCGTGGCACTGCACAACCGTAACCAACAAATGTCATGATTGCTCTGACGTAAGTGCTGACGCATGCTTTTAGCTCGCTCTTTGAAGTGACTTTATTTTTACTAAAGCCTTCAATGCACATTTTAAGCAATGCACGTATGGCAACCTAGGCTCACGGAATTATAAATGATGACTCTTGGGTTGTCGTATAGCCGTCGACTATACGTACTCCGAGGTGCACGCTAAACCATGTTTCGAAGTGACAACTTCATTAATGCTACATTATATGCTGAGGGGGATGTTTGGAGGCCCATTGGCGTATGTAGTTCTGACGCATATGAGGCTGGCTATATCAAGCTTTTTTTGAGATGGGCATATGACTCGGGATGCATATGGTTATGGAGGCGCATGGTTTTGAATTTTCCATACTTCTACAATAGTCCCAATGAAATATCGTACCTCATGGGCTATAACTTCGGTTTGGGTTACACTGCGTTCCTAACAAGTGGTATTAGAGCCCATGGTTAGAGGATGGTTTAGGCAGAAATAATTGGATCGAGACAGATGATGCTGAATGTTTATGCGTATATACAAATATACGAGCTCTCTTCTAAAGGTGGAGTTAGGAGCATATGCAACTACATGGATTTGCTTCAAAGGTAAGTTGTGCATGTTATTTCTATACGACACTTGATGCCCGTAATACGAGATAGGTTTTGCATTATGCTTGAAATTGATCCTAAGGCAAGATTTGTAAGATAATAAATGATAGATGGTGCATGAAAGTAAATTGAATGTGTTTGGTAATGATAGCGAGTGGACGAGCTAGCCTCCCCACCAGTGCATGCAATATACTGATAACCACATAGTCTGCTTGCAGGGTACAGAAGAACCTCGTCTGGTGCGGAGTCTTCCCTCGAACGTGCTAAGACACGAAGCTAACTCTGGATCCTTGGAGCATTGCAAAGGAGCAAGCACCAAATACAGGACATAATGTATCAGAACATCGCTATGTATCATTCCATCTTGTAAGTCGCTTGGCACGCCTTTTATGTTTCGAGAGAGATAGAATGATTTGTAATCTCGGCCTAGCATCGCTTGTAACACTTCTTGAATATCAATAAAGAGTTTTGGATTTGCTTTAACCTTTGTTCATTTATATTCTGCTATAAATAGGGAGACACTGTGGCCTAGCTCAAATCGTGTTTCTGGACTTGGCCTTGTACGAGCGCAGCCTAGGCTCGTACGAAATTATGCCTTAGCGAGGATAATCGCTCCTCCGGAGCGGGACATGACATATTGGTATCAGAGTACGACTTTACATCCTTGGACTTTATGTCGATTCTCTCAGTTTTAAAAGCTCGATCGTGGATAAAAGTGAAGAACAGATGGCAACTCTAGAGGGGGGTGAATAGAGTTGTTAACGATAATAGCCAATTAAAAATTAAACTCTTTCACAAGCTGAAAGTAATCAGAGTAAATGCGAAAATAAATAAGGAGCAAGAAAGCATACGCAAACACAGCCGAATTTTAACCTGGTTTCCCTCGTGGAGGACTAGTCCAGGCCTGAGAACTCTAGCTCAGGATTAAATCTACTATTTGTGAAATAGTAGTTACACCTCGTGCCTTTTCTTCAGAAGAGCACGTCAACTTCTTACAAAGATCGCAATGGCGATGCTTGGAATTTTCAAAGCGACTTCTTGAACTCTTGCACAAACTCCTAACTGAAAAATGCTGAGCACTTGAGGCTTAGGGAGCTTGTGGCTAGTAGATGAAGAAGGGTATGGCTTGTATTGAGCTTTAGAGAGAAGAGAAGAGAAGAATGGATGATTTAAAATGAGAGAATTCATGGCCTATTTATAGGATACCAGGTAAGCAGAATTCGGCCAGAATTCTCGTTGGATTATTCAAAAATTTGGCCGTTGGACAACTTGCAACCAGCCAACCCTAAAAATTAGGGTGCTGATTTTTAGGGGACAGAGTTCGGCCCGAACTCTGTCTCTAGAGCACAGAATGGGTCATTGGTCCAATGGGCTTATTTGGATGTGTGTGTAGCTTTTGGATTTTGGGTAGGATATAGGTTAAGTCTCAGATGCTCAGCACAACTCAGCTTACATAAGTCTAGACTCAATAAAATTATAAAATACAGACTCAAAAATGAGTTGTATTGCAAAACTGAGCTGTCGTCTGACTTGTGCTGGATGTAGTCTTCATGTGTCGTATTGAATTGTCACAAGTATTATTTAGTCAATTCTATCAATATTTGGTTGACTGTGACTTTGTGTCAACAATCTCCCCCATATTGATAATTGACAAAATAATAATTGTATATTCAATATTCGTACCTGGACACATTTAAGGACAAAAAGCATAGCTCCCCCATAATCAGTGCCGAGCTTAAAAAATAGCTCCCCCGTAAACATTGCTTTGAATCCTGTTGGCCTGATAAGAACATTCTCCCAAAAGCACAGATACAGAGACAAAAAGAATATAGAATATACCAAAATATCTTCCCCTTTTGGCATTTAGCAATTAACCATAATCAAATAAGAACTGGCAAGCACACCAAAAGATAATAGAAGAAACTGCATAGAAACTGATAAAAACTACTAAATGTCTCAAGAGTCACAACTCATAATAAGTCTAATACAATCAAAGTGCATAAAAGCGACTATATCAACTAAAATCCAAACTGCATAAATCATAAGCTAAGATCCTCAGTAGCAGCAGCAAGTAGAAGTCCATATCCATCATCGAGCTCGTGAAGGCCCAGCGTCGTCTGATGGATCAGTGAAGGAACGATGAGGGTCCACGAAGGCTGCATCCGGATCCAAGTAGCGAATAACCCAAGGGTCATCGATACGATATCCCTCACGACCAGGGTCCCGCTCCATAGGAATAGGCATGGAAGGATGGCGAGACATGGAGTACCGAATATCGTGCAGCGAGTTGCTGATGGCACTCATCTGCAGGGTGGTCCGGTAATCCAGCTGAGTCCAACGATCATCCTCTAAGGTGAAGCGATCACGGAGCATAGTCTGAAGAGACTCGAGAGTGGCAGGAGGAGGATGAGGATCCTGTCCAAGAGGAGGTGGATCGGGCTCATCGTCAGAGTACTCAGACACGACGGGTGAGCCAACGGTTGCCTGAAGCCTCCGTGCCTTATAGAGGAAGGCAGGGGCAGGTAAGAACTGGCACTCATCAAGTGGTATACGAAATGCACGAAATACCATAGGAAGATACAAAGCATAAACCAAGGATCTTGGTTTCTTCCTACAATTAATCATCCAGTCCATCATGGTACGTGGAATATTAAATGGTACATGAAAGTGAAGGTGATACAAGGCCGAGATTTCAAAGTAGGTGACTTCATCGGTGGATCCTGCTTTGGGTAGAATAGTGTTGAAAATAATCCGATGAAGTTCATAAAAATAGGGATTGAGATACTTGGCCAAAAGCTTACGAGGACGTGTGTTAGGGGTACACAAGTCGTACTTGAAGCTTTCAAGTGAAGACCCATCAGGAAATTGAAACGATCGAGCTTCAACAAGTTTTTCCCATGAGTTTGGCTCTTGGAGTTCAAGGTGTTCGGCCAAATCGAAATCATCAAAAGAGATGTCAATTCCCGCAACCCATGAGAAAATATGTGTATCATCATAAGTTAGATTGCAGTAAAACATTTGAATAGCACTACGATAAATGACCGAGTTGGTGGTGACAAGTTCGTCAAGGCAAAGGTCATAAAAAAGTGAGTCATATTGAGAGAAAATAGTAAAATTGATAGGGTGACCCGCAAATACCGGACGTGTCCGAAAATCACTAAACCAATCATTAGATGCGTCGAGTGATACAAATATTCGATCGTCAAATGTGTTTGGGTCAAGTAGACGAGGTGAGTTGAACAACGGGTGGATAGGTGGTTGTTGTTCAACGGGCGGTGCAACAGGCGGTTCAACACGAGGAGGAGCATTCGAAGAGGACGCTCCCTCGGTTCGAAGTCTCTTCCCGCGATTGAACAAACGTGGAGCCATGAAACAATAAAGATAATAGAGGAAATTGAAATAAGAAAAGTGTTGAGATATACCTCAAAGTGATGATGAACAACGAAGGAGAATGGTGAAAGAGGCCTTCTCCTTGAGTTTTGGGAAGAGATGAGCTCTAGAAAGGAAGAACTAGGGTTAGGGTTTTGAGAAAAAGTGTTTGGAGAAGTGGAAAAGGTGGCAATGGAGGAGAAGAAAGAGGAAAGCCCGAATATATGTGAAGGGTTCCAATTGGTCGGAACAAATATGGGCCATTGGATCTATTTATGATCAGCGGTTGAGACTATTCCCGGTTCTGGAACAGCCAGGCCGAATTCGGCCCGAACTCTGGTTAGGGCAGAGTTCGGCCCGAATTCCGGATTCTGTTGACAGAACAAGAATCAGGCTGAGAAGAAGAAAAAAAATGGGTAAGTGTGAGAGACCAAAGGAAAAAGAAAGTGAGGACATATACAAGAAAGACTCAAGTGGAGAATGACAGAAGTTTAACTTTGAAGCAAAGTGAAGTTTGGAAAATTTACATTTTAGCATGTGATAAATTAAAAATGAACCATGTAATAAACAAGGAATTATGTCATAATTCAATATTTTGAAGCTGCCATGGGTTAGCTGCAGGGGCCGGATCCCAGCTAGCGGTAGTCCTGAGGACTAGTGCACCGTGTCGCTTAGGCTTTTACGCCTTGTAGTCAGAAGGACCCTTTCGGCTTGTACCCATAGCACTTTCATCATAAAAGAATCAAGACATACTCGATATTTACGCAGGTTTATTTTAATTAATAACAGCTTCATCTAAAATTCTAAGTTCACGAGAGAGAAAATTGAAGCGCTCTTCGGATAATGGTTTTGTGAAGAAATCTGCTAGCTGATGATCAGTGTCAATAAAATCTAAGTTAATAGTGCCATTTTGTTGATGATCACGCAAAAAGTGGTGACGTATTTCAATGTGCTTCGTGCGTGAGTGACAAATGGGGTTCTTAGTGAGATTTATAGCACTAGTGTTATCACAAAAGATTGGAATGTGCATAAAAGATAAGTTGTAGTCTTCAAGGGTTTGCTTCATCCACAGAATTTGTGCACAACAACGCCCAGCTACGATGTATTCAGCTTCTGTTGTGGATAGTGCGACGTAATTTTGCTTCTTGCTAAACCAAGAGACTAAATTCTTTCCTAATAAATGACACGTACCGCTCGTACTTTTACGGTCGACCTTGCATCCGGCGAAATTAGCATCAGAGTAACCAATGAGGTCAAATGATGTTGACTTGGGATACCATAGGCCCACTGTAACCGTACCCTTAAGGTATCGAAAGATACGCTTAACAACAGTCATGTGTGATTCCTTAGGATTTGCTTGATATCTTGCACACAGGCAAATGCTAAACATAATATTAGGATGACTAGCAGTTAAATAGAGTAGACTGCCTATCATACCTCGATACTTACGTTGGTCTATGGGTTTGCCGCTTTTATCTCGTTCTAGTTTAGTTGTAGTAGCCATTGGAGTGTTGATTGGTTTGACGTTGTCAAGGTCGAATTTCTTCAGCATGTCCTTTGTATACTTCGACTGGCAGATGAAAGTTCCATTTGACATTTGTTTGACTTGCAGTCCAAGAAAGTAGTTGAGCTCCCCCATCATGCTCATCTCAAACTCGGTCTGCATACACTTGGCAAAATCTTGACAGAGGGTTTCATCAGTAGAACCAAATATAATATCATCTACGTATATTTGGACTAAGAGAATAGTGTCTTTAAAAGATTTTATGAAAAGTGTGGTATCAATTTTCCCTTTAGAAAAACCTTTCTCAAGCAAGAAATTGCTTAGCCGTTCATACCAAGCTCTAGGGGCTTGTTTGAGGCCATATAGCGCTTTCTTCAGCTTGAAAACATGGTCGGGAAATTTGTGATTTTCAAAGCCAGGAGGTTGTTTCACATAAACTTCCTCCTTAATAAATCCATTCAAGAAAGCATTTTTAACATCCATTTAAAATAGTTTGAAATTTTGAAAATTTGCAAATGCACAAAGCATCCGAATGGATTCCAATCTAGCAACAGGAGCATACGTCTCATCGTAGTCGATACCTTTCTCTTGGTTGTATCCTTAGGCTACTAGACGAGCTTTGTTGCGTGTGACTGAACCATCTTCATTTACTTTGTTTCTAAAAACCCATTTAGTACCAATAATCGAGTGATTAGCCGGTCTAGGAACGAGTTCCCATACTTGGCTCCTCTCGAATTGGTTGAGTTCCTCTTGCATAGCAGAAATCCAAAATTCATCATTAAAAGCTTCTAAAATGTTTTTCGGCTCAATTTGTGAAATAAAGGCAGTGCTAGCAATAGAGTCTCTTAATGATGATCTAGTAGTTACTCCATGTGAAATCTCACCTATTACCAAATTTTCTGGATGTGACGGCTTGAAAGAGAATTTCTTTGGCAAGCCCTCCAGAGAATTGGTTTCGGTTGTGGTATTCATTGGAGTAGAAGTTGATGGCTCAACATCATCATCAAGAGTAGCTGCTGCACTGTTATCTTCATCAAAAGTCACATTTGTAGACTCTTCCACAATTAATGAGCGTTTGTTAAATACTCTATATCCCTTGCTCTTGGTAGCATAGCCAAGGAAAATACCATCGTCAGCTTTGGCATCAAATTTGCCTAAGTTGTCTTTGGTGTTAAAGATAAAACATCTACAACCAAAAACTCTAAAATAAGAAACATTTGGGGTTCTCCCAAACCAAAGCTCATAGGGTATTTTCTTCGTAATAGGACGAATAAGCACCCTATTTAAAATGTGGCAGGCTGTACTGACAGCTTTAGCCCAAAAGTATTTCGGAAGTAAAAACTTGTTCAACATGACTCTAGCCATATCGCCAAGAGTCCTATTCTTCTGCTCCACAATACCATTTTGGTGAGGAGTTATTGGACAAGAAAACTCATGATCAAAACTATTAGAATCACAAAACTTTTCAAAATCTGTATTTTCGAATTCGCCTCCATGATCACTTCGGATTCGAGTAATCATGTAGCCTTTTTCGTTTTGAACTTTCTTTACAAAAATCTTGAAAACCGAAATAGCATCACTTTTATTTGTAAGAAAGAAAACCCATATAAATCTAGAAAAATCATCAACAATGACAAAAGCGTAGAGTTTTCCACCAAGACTGCTACTCTACTAGGGCCAAATAAATCCATATGAAGTAATTGTAAGGGTCTAGTAGTGCTTACAGAGTTTATGGAATGAAAAGAGGACTTGGTTGCCTTATTCAATTCACATTCGGCACATATCGTATCCTTTTTAAATGTGATGTCGGGCTAGCCTCTAACTAGCTTCTTAGTCGATAGCCTGGATATAGTATCCATGTTGGCATGACCAAGACGCTGGTGCCATAGTAATCTTTCATCCTTATGAGCATATAGGCATCTACCTGCATTGTTAGTATCTCTAGACAAATAAAAAATATAAATATTATCCTCTCTTATCCCTTCAAAAGCGATGTCTCCTGTTGACCTATCATAAATAAAGCATTTATTTTGTCCAAAGTTAATGTCATATCTATGGTCAGCAAGATGACTAATGCTGAGCAGGTTATGCTTTAACTCGGTCACTAGGCAGACATCCTTTATTACGGGAGAGGGAGGATGACCAATAATACCATTACCTATAATATACCCTTTTAGGTTGTTACCGAAGGATACGTATCATTCTCTCTTCATCGATAGTGATGCGAAAAGATTTGCGTCTCCCATCATATGTCGCGAGCATCCACTATCGAGAATCCACTTACTCTTAGTTGAGGAGAGAAGGTCCACCTACAACAAGAGTAGATGTGACCTTTGGTACCCAAGTTCTTGAGGGTCCTAAAAAGTTAGTTTTCGAAAACCATGCATATATCTTTCTATCTACCAATCTTCTAATTCTACATTGTGGTGAAATGTGTCCATGTAATCCACAATAAGTACATATAGCATTCCTATTTATGTTAGGAGCATGCTGATGATGTCTATAAGTAGAGTGGTGAGGAGTAGCATGATGATATGTAGAGCTAGCATGGTGATGATAACTATATATAGAGTGATGTGGAGTGGCATGGTGATATTGTCTATATGGAATAGCATGGTGATGATGTCTATATGTAGAGTGATGGTGATTTTATTTTTGTTCAACATGGTGATGATTGTATCTATGTGTAGCATGATGATTCTGTGACATATGAGAATTATTTCTACGTGCATATGGTTTGTGTGCATTATGAAAGTGTGTGTATATGTATGCATGATTACGTGCTGCAGGTGAATGACGTGGGTGACTAGTATGAGTAGTGTCATACTTTGTGTGTGTCTCATGTGATTGGGTTTGAGGTTGAGCAACCTGTTTTCCCAATTCAGTCTCTAATTTCTTAGAGACAGCCTGCAGTTCAGTAATCTTAGCATTCAAACCATGTATCTTAGTAATAGAAATCTTATATCTACTCCTTTCTTCAGCAAGTTCCGTGTTGAGTGTTGTGATTTCTTGTGTTTGTTGTTCAATACGTGCTTCGGCATCATGTAGGCTTATTTTAAGCTTAGATACCTCATTTGTGACTTCCGTGGGTGAAGTGTCTCTAATGTTATCAAGCAATAAAGAAAGTCTTTGAATTTCGACTTCATGACTTTTGATCTTTTCCTTGGCATGTTTATATTTACCAATGACCTTTTTATGATCATCAAGTAAATCGGTAAAAGTATCGCCAAGTTCATCAAAAGTGAAGTCATCAAGAGTTTCGTTTGATACCTTGTCGGACGTTGCCATTAGGCACACATTTGCCATGTCTTGTGGAGAGTCCTTTTCTTCCTCGGAGTCACTAGCTTCGCTTTCATGCCAAATGCTTGTGTTGGCATATTTCTTTGAGGAAGTCTTCTTGTATGGTTTCTCATAACGGTTGCTCTTCTTTAAGAATGGACAGTCTTTTCGGACATGTCCCGTCTTCTTGCAACCGTAGCAGGTTGGCTCTTCTTCGTCGTCTTCTTGTGGTTTCTTCTTTCTTCGGTTGAAGCGAAGGAATTTCTTGAAGTTGTGGACAAGGAGAGCTTGATCATCACCTTCCGAGTTGTCGTCATCCGTCTCTTCGGGGTCAGCCCTCCGTCGGTGAGCTTTGAGTGTGACCTCCTTATCCTTAGGAGCAGGCTCTTCGAAGTCTTTGAGGTCAAGCTCATGAGTCATCAGCTTTTCCATCAAAGTCTCCATGGACATAGTTGTGAGATCATTTCCTTCTATGATGGCTGTCACCTTAGGGTTCCAAATCTTTGGTAGTCCCCGAAGTAGCTGTTATGACCCACATCCACTGTGAGGGTACGAGAACGTAACAACGCCCAGCCTACGCCGCAGTGTCGGCGGTAGAACGCTGTCCTAGGTCACAAACATCTACAATATATCTCTAAGCAGTTTATACTCCCCGAATGGGGGTGACATAACAGTAAAACTCAATCACAACTAAGGAAGAGATAGCACGAAATGGAATAGAACTCAAGGAAGTAAATAGATGAAATAACAGTAGTCTAAGATAATCCCAGCAATATCCAACAATACAAGGTCTCAGATGAAAGAATATATACAACTCATAACTCTAAATAAAATCTAACTAAGACATGTCTCAAGACTGCATAAAATAAGATAAGCCTAACTAGTCTAGTCTAGGCAATCGGGGTGATCTCCTCAGCTAGAGCTGGGTCTTCCTGAGGGTCCAGCTCGCAGGTGTCATCTAAGGCTGCCCCGTAGTAAGTGTCCAGGCAAGCCTCCTCCTCGTCCTCTGTAATATTTTCAACAGGTCCAGTCAGGACAGGAGCGAGCACAGTACATCTCAACAATTCATAGTAGGTTAGAAAATATAGGCATGCAGTAAAGTAAGATACAAGTACTGAAAGAAGTGCAGTATAAAAACAGAGAGAGAACTGTAATAGAAATATCTACTATACATAGAGAACTAGCAGTGACTAGTGAGTCAGAGTACAATATGAACATGTAAATGGCCTGGGATGATTCAATAAAGACACTACGGAATGATTCAATGAAGATACTACTGGTGTATTATTCACATGTCCACTTCTACTCCCCCGTACCCCAATCAATACACAAGGATCCAGCCAGGTTATGTTATATGATTCCATGCACGGCCCCCGAAGGGTGATACATGGATGTCCCATAAATGGGGAGTCTGGGGGTTACCCAACTGTGTAAGATTCAAGAGACTTTGTGATCATGAGGGTACATGTCACAAGTAATCAAGTGAACCAAGAAGCATAGTGATACGCCATGTAAGTGAAACGCATAGAACACGTAGTACCCGATGCTCCCTAAGGATAACATCTGAAGAAAGGATCCATATAGTACCAATCCGTGTGACCGTCGTGACAGTACAAGTAAAGTAATCTACTGCAGAAAATAATTCTAAGCAAGATATGAAATGATCAGAGAATGTACTCGCCTGTATCTGAGTGTCCGATATGAATCGTACTGTCCAAGGAGGGGTGTCTGGCTTCTAATCAGAACAGCACAAGTCACAATAAGTCCAGAATAGTAAAATGGAGTCCTACTATGCATTCTACATGATTCTAGGTCAATCTAGGCCAAAGTCAACTCTTGGTCAACTCTGGTCAACCCTAGAAGTCAAACTAGGTCAACCAAGTCTAATTAAGTCTAAACTAGTCTACCCTAGACTACACTAGTCTATATTAGTCTAAACAAGGCTAGGGAAACCTATACTAGCTATATCACAATATAGCTTAGCTAAATCTAGAAAACCTTAGCAAGTTACAACCCCACTATTACAGCCATAGATTAACACCACAATACATTACACAATCTAGGCTAAAAGTAACTCCTACATCATTAGCTAACAAGGAAGTATATATATATATACACTCATACAATTTCCTACATATATATTGTATATGCCTAAACATGTAAGGCTAGAATATAGAGAAAGAGAGAGGGTGCTAGTGTGTGCTCAGGAAAATAGTAAACAGTGAAGGGTAGTGTGTGTACATACATGCATATAGAATATAAAGAGGGCCTGTGTGTTGTGTGAAAACAAGTGAGAGTGCAAGGGTGTGTGTATGTGCTGCTGTGCAGGAAATAGAAAACAGTGAAGAGTGAGGAGAGAGTGTGTTTTATGCTACAAGTCATGAGTGAAAGGGGTGAGGGACAATCAATTCTAAACTGGACTGAAAAAGGAAAATCACACACACACAGGAAAAGCATTAAGGGGCAGTCCATACACAGGTTTTCAAATTCAAGAAAACTCAGTTCAAGAAATTCACAGCTTAAGAAGAAAAAGCAAAGGAAATCAACTCAATGTCCCCTTCCTCAATCTCAGTTTTGAAGAAAACCCAAACAGTTATTAATCTCAGGTTTAAAATCAAATAAACCCAGCCTAGAAGGGAACACCAAACCCAGTTCATGAGGAATGCCAAGAAGAACCAGTGTACTTCAGTACACTATTTTTCCCAGATTGCCAAAGGCAAAACCCAACTTTCAATTAAAACCCATACACCATACTCATCAAAACAGTCCCATTGAATCTCAGTTAAGAAGAATACCCAACAGTATATACACAGGTTTATACATACCAAAAACAAACTCAGATAACAATGATTATTAGGTTGAAAGCCATTTCAGTTTGTATCAATTCTCAGGTTTGAGAACAAACTCAGTTAAGTTAAGGAAACAGGGAAAAACTAATGAATGAATCATTCATTCAATAAATCTCAGTTAGAAACCATCCAGTTTTGAAGAACACAAACAGTAAATTTTAGTTCATATCTTATATTATGAAACATAGGCTCCTATAGCAGTCCACAACCCATCAAACCAACACCAAATTTCCAATCATGGCAAGACAATATATAGGAAACATGTTTAGAATCAAACTCAGTATTAAACATCAATGCAGGGGTTAAAATCATTAAACAACATGATTTGGAAAAACTGGAAATGACAGGAAACTAATAGCAGTATCAGGACATGGGTTTTAATGAGGAAATCGAATAGCAATTGGTTAATCATGAACCTAATGCTTGGAAAATGAAAATACCCCTCGTGCACAAGCCCCACAACTCATCTCGTGTCACCCAAAGCCTGATACGGCGTGTCCATAACCAAAAATCAAATTTACATACACACAGTGCACTGACAGTGCACTGTCTCGTGCACACGTGCACTTGTGTCGTGTGTACGACACAAGACACAAGAGGATCTCGTGGTGACACACATGGGTAGCCCACCTATAGGGCTACCTTATGGGCCCACTGGCCTGTGTCCACGAAGTGTCAGGGTCGGACACGAGACCCGTGTCAGTGGCAATAAACCACACTGTGCAGTGTACTGGAAAATCGGTACGGTTGAGATTTCTCTCAAACCGCTCGATAAGACGAGCTAGAAATTGGTCTGTGACATGTCAGTCACGAGTCCAAAGTGCCACCAAAGTTTTAGCCCAAAACGTGTCGTGTTGTGTCCGCTATAGACCCCGATAGGCAGGGGATCCCTGTAGCACGCGCGCGAGCGTGTGCACGCGCGTGTCCACACCACCAAAATAACACAGGACGACACGAAATCCAAGACACAAAGACAGAAAATAGTAAGCAAGAACAAAACACTATTTCCTATTCAAAAACAATGGGTAGACTCGATCGACATGCCCTTTGTGGCATTCTGTCGAACACTATGTCCAGAGTACTGATTCGTGTCCAGAATAGACACGAATCCTCCGACACTGGACACGAAACCTATCCAGACCTTAGGGTGACCCTTAGGGCTTCCTATACATGAAGACTAATCGAAAATTCATAGAGATTTGAAGAAGTTACCTCTTGTTGAACTTTCAATAGAAACCCCCCCATTCAATGCTCTCCACTTGATGACCCAATCAATCCAAAACCACTTCACACTGAAATGAGAGCTCAACAACAGCAATAACAATCCTATTAGAACCTATTGGAATAATTTAGAAAGAAAAAGGAATAGGAAATAAGCTCTAGAAATTAAATGACAATAGAACTCACCTCCTTGAAATTAGGGCTCTTCCTAAGAAAGAGGCAACCCTAGATTTGGGAGGGGTTTTATATGGTGGGAATCCCTAGGTTGGCTGGACAAAAAGTTAGGGTTGCTAATTTGGGCTTTGGGCCAAGTCCTATAGGCTATGGCTAAGTTATTTTATTAAATGGTTAAAACCATAAGTCATGACTTATGAAGTCTTAAGCCATATTAGCCTAAACAACTCCAAATTACTCCCAACTAGTTCCAATGACTTAAACCTCATTAAATTAGGTCAAAACAAGTTTACTTAACCTAACCAAGTGGTCTTAACCTAGGTTGGTCACTAGGTTAGTCTTCTAGTCAACACAAGTCAAAGTCAACTATAGGCCCAAAATCAATTATCCTAAAAATCACTAAAAATCACCAAAAATCATATTAATTCTAATAGATCATAATAATACATAATAATTCCAAAAATTCCCAAAATTTGAAAAATGACCAAAATACCCCCAAGCTAGAAAGGTGGTAGTGACAGTAGCTTGCGAATCTTCTCGTGATTTGTATATTATTTGTCGAGTGAAGATAGGGGATTGATGATGTCGAGGAATCTTGTGAACATTTGCGTGATCGTCTCATTTTGCTTCATCTTGAAAGTCTCATAATCTTGAGTGAGACGGCTTATCTTTGATTCCTTGACTTGGGTGGTTCTTTCATGCGTCACTTCTAGAAGTCTCCATACTTCATGAGAGGTGGTGCATGTTGAGACCCTGTTGAACTCATTCCTGTCTATAGCACAAAATGAAGCATTAATAGCTCTCGCGTCTAGACTTGCCTGTTTCTTCTCCTCGTCAGAATATTTGTCATGTGATTTTTCTACGAGATCACCATTGACAACTATCCTGGCGGGCTTTTTGTAACCATCGGTGACGATGGTCCACAGGTCGAAGTCTAGCAACTTGAGATAAAAGCTCATCCTTGTTTTCCAATAGGTGTAGTTAGTTCCATCAAATAGGGGAGGCCTATGAGTGGACTGCCCTTCACCGTGATTGGAAATCATGGATTGTGTGGTTGTCATGGATCAGCTCTAGGATGTTAGTCCTTGTAGAGAGAACAGAGCTCTGATACCAATTGAAGAACAGATGGCAACTCTAGAGGGGGTGAATAGAGTTTATAACGATAATAGCCAATTAAAAATTAAACTCTTTCACAAGCTGAAAGTAATCAGAGTAAATGCGGAAATAAATAAGAAGCAAGAAAGCATACGCAAACACAGCCGAATTTTAACCTCCTTTCCCTCGTGGAGGACTAGTCTAGGCCTGAGAACTCTAGCTCAGGATTAAATCCACTATTTGTGAAATAGTAGTTACACCCCGTGCCTTTTCTTCAGAAGAGCACGTCAACTTCTTACAAAGATCGCAGTGGCGATGCTTGGAATTTTCAAAGCGACTTCTTGAACTCTTGCACAAACTCCTAACTGAAAAATGCTGAGCACTTGAGGCTTAGGGAGCTTGTAGCTAGTAGATGAAGAAGGGTATGGCTTGTATTGAGCTTTAGAGAAAAGAGAAGAGAAGATTGGATGATTTAAAATGAGAGAATTCATGGCCTATTTATAGGATACCAGGTAGGCAGAATTCGGCCAGAATTCTGGTTGGATCATTCAAAAATTTGGCCGTTGGACAACTTGCAACCAGCCAACCCTAAAAATTAGGGTGCTGATTTTTAGGGGATAGAGTTCGGCCCGAACTCTGTGTGGAGGCAGAGTTCGGCCCGAACTCTGTCTCCAGAGCACAGAATGGGTCATTGGTCCAATGGACTTATTTGGATGTGTGTGGAGCTTTTGGATTTTGGGTAGGGTATAGGTTAAATCTCAGATGCTCAGCATAACTCAGCTTACATAAGTCTAGACTCAATAAAATTATAAAATACAGACTCAAAAATGACTTGCATTGCAAAACTGAGCTGTCATCTGACTTGTGCTGGATGTAGTCTTCATGTGTCGTATTGAATTATCACAAGTATTATTTAGTCAATTCTATCAATATTTGGTTGACTGTGACTTTATGTCAACAAAAAGAAGTGTATGCCCTCTCTCGTTGTGACTTGGGATGTTCCATTCAATAAGTCTAATATTTTCAAAAGCTCATGCCAGTGTTCGGTTGAACGAAATCGATATATGAAGGCCTTTGTGCCGAACTGTGTCTGACTTGAGTTGGAAGGAACACAAGCTAAAAGTTAGCAAGTTGTATACGTGCCTGAATGACCTTACGCTAATAATAGCGAATGAGTATTTGAGACCAAAATATAGTTCGAACGGGAGGCTATGCACATAGCCTTTTGGCTAAGTTGTGCCGAGTGTCGCACACCTAGACCTTCTGGTGCGAGCGAGTTGCGAACAAAATTAAATATCGCTCGGACGAGAGTAAGTTACACTTATAGTGTATATCGATAGAGACGTTGGACTAATGCTTAGCATGTTGCTAGAGGAACGACTCGATTCTGAGTGGTATATGCCATACCACTTATGCGATCAAGTTATCGAAACGTTTATGTGTCAAGAATGATAGGCTCGATTTCTGAGTGATATATGCAATACCACTTAGCGATAGCTATGTCAAGCAGTTTGGTTACTTGCGATAAATTGCATGGAGAAAATTTTGTTGGTTACGATAAGTTTGTCCTCAACGGATGGAATAGTGCTAAGACTCGAGTGGGAGTGACTCGATAAAAGTCAATGCAAGTATCCTTTGATTGAGTTGAACGATTAGGCTGACTCACATCATTGGATGATGAGTTGAACGAGAATTCATTGAGTGAGAACTGAACAATAGGCTGAGAATAGCGAAGGATTTGTGCTTTGCGAAAATAGTTAACTTGGTCAAATTCGAGTTGAATTAGTACGAAGACTTGTTTAAAACGAGTCAGTTAGATGCGAAGAGTCGTGCGAACGGACTTGAGTTAGCACGAAAAGGCAATAGCATGATTTCGAAGTACGATTTGAGAATACAAGAATGAAAATTAGGAAATTAAAAATCATGTCACTTGATGAGGACAGTTAGCTAAGTACGACTAAATAAAACTTGATACGTGCGAGACTTAATTTGTATTCAAGTTCGGATGATAACAGTGATCGCAACGAATTAGAGTTTATGAGAAATGAAGATTTTCAAGTTATGCACATCGACGATGGTATTGAGGCGTATCAAAGATGATATGCAATAACTCGGAGATACCCTGATCGAGTGAACAAAATTATATTGAGCATTGTTGTTGGATGAATAAGATGCAAGTTGAGTTGATATCAGTTCAGATGAAAATAAAAGTAACTTGATCGTTTCGATGATAACCACATCGTTCATGTTCTTATCTTGTGCGAGCGTAATTCCATCCTTGCACATGTGTCATGCTGAATTAGGCTGACCATTCTGCATGAGCACTGGTATGGTGATTCATGCCCAACATGGATGGTCGAACTTACAGGGTGTGGCAAATTGAATTTGACTTATGGTTTGATACGAAGGTGAATTCAAAGATTGTTGAGATATACATAAAGTACGTTAGATATTGACCGTGGTAAGATAGACTCGTACCCAAGGCAAACAAATATTGCTCGGTTAGCGATATTGTTAACAGTAGTGCATGAGTGATCCGAGTAGTAACGGCGCATCAGTTGCGCAGGGAGGCAGATGTATTTTGGATTGATAAACTATGTCGGATTGGTGAAAGTCCTATAAGAATTGTCAAAAATTGATTTGGCTCTGAGATAGGATATAACATGGTTCGTAGTAACTGTTCCTCGTTGATGATCTTCAATTATCAAGCGTAGCTTCGGGGCAGCTGACCCTAGAAGACTTGACCACCAAATTAAAGAAAATGTCGAAGACCGTAGGATGACCCTAATGAAGTCGTATAAGAAATTGTGTCGACGATAAAATGATGTAGTGCATGTTGAGGATAAGTCTAGGCGATTGAATATCGTGTTTCAAAATTTAGCAAAGTATCCTTCGACTAGATAGATATGGTCAGAGATTGCTGATCGATCGGATGAGTACGCAATTAGACTTGGTTGGTCGATAATTGGATAGATAGACAGAATTAGCGTAGCGATGCGGATGGACGATTATGAGAAATCGTGCCATATATAAGCACAACGAGTAAGAGAAGGACCATAGAGATGATGTCGTAGATCGTGACGCACGTAAACATTAGACTCGCCTACGCTTAGCAAGCGACCTATGTGGTGAAATGAACTAGTTAGGGTTGTCCTTAGGTAGAAGGATTCGTACTCGATCGAGAACCGGGGATGAACGTATCGTAAGAGACCTTATGCTGAAGAGATTGTTGCCATTAAGCATAGGCGGTGCAAGTTGACCTCTTAAGTCGTAAGAATTAACCACGTTGCCCGGGTAAGTTACCTAGCAGAGGTAGCCCCAGACATGATTCGTGGATGGTCTTAAGAACATAAAGAGTTGTGAGTGCGAAACCATGTAATCGTAAGAAGACTTAGGCATGTCGAACTTAGTTCATGCCATTGAGACGGGACTTCAGGATTTGTTGGGATCAGTGTGAGACTCGTCTCACAGTATCGACATTTATATACGGATACGTATTTTGTATTGTATTTCGTATTTTTTCGATTTTCGGAACGCTTTAAATTTTTTCCAAAATATAGATTTTCTTCTTGGCCGGCATACCGACGGTGTACCGGAGTATACCGACGGCATACTGCCCGGACAGATTTTCCACATTTTAGATATTTTCGATTTCAGATATTTTCGTGAATAGTGTTTCCGATATTTTTATGAATAGTGTTTTAGATATTTTGATGAATATTATTTAGATATTTTTGTGAATAGTGTAGATGCATTATATTATCCAATGGACAATTGGTTTTATTTCAATGGCTAGGATTGATCTAGAATGTGACATGGATCACGATCCAACGGTCACGATTAATTCCCTCTTATATATATATCCTATGAGTTTCTCTCTCCTCTCTCTTTTCTTTTCTTCACCATTTCTCCTTCACTCTCTTCCCTCTTCCTAAAGCCTAGGAAAGCTTGGCCTTGAGGCCTAGAGTGTGGTTTCGTGCCCCTCTTGGTGGTTGAGTAGAAGATTAGGCTTGGAACTTAACCTAGGCAAGTACATCTTGTTCAAAAGTGACATGACCATACTTTATTTTTATTTTCCATAGAAACTAAAGTTTTATTGGCCTATAATATGCTTCTTTAAATTGTTAACATGTTTAGTATATAGCACTTTTGGTTTTGATCGACAGTATTGTGTAGATCTGAGTTTTTAGATATAATTTTCGAGTATTTTGAGGTATTGATCTATCAAATATTTTAATTTGTGAAAACCAATACTTCCATGTTGTAGGAAATTCAATTCTATGCAATTTTGACTTTTGAAAATCCGAATTTCGATTTAAAATGTGGTTTTTATGGCCGAAACAAGTTTTGACAAAAATCTGGATTTTGTTGCTATTTGAAAAATTGGAATACCGACGGTATACCGTAGTATACCAAAGGTATGCCGATTTTTGCACCAGAAACTTTCTGTCTTTAGGCCAGAATACCGTCGGTATGCCGCCGTTTATCGCCGGTATTCCGTTTTATGCTGATTTGAGCTGTTTTTTTGCCCGTTTTTGTCCCTTTTTGTCCGTTTTTGATATTATCTTCGATTGTTACGAACTATTAACATGATTAGATGATCTTGTATAGTTAGAGGATGATTGTACACCCTATATACATGACACATCCTTATGTTCATGTATTGTTCTATGTCCAGATTATAGATAGTGGCCTGCCATGGTGCAGTCTAGATTACCGTATATGCATAGCTCGATTTAGTGGCTCATAGTAGCGCATTCATGTATTAATTTTCTTGATTGACTTCTAGATTGAGATTTGATTTTTGATTGACTTCTAGATTGAGACTGAATGCATGTTCTTTATTGACACCGTGGATTTAACTTGTTATATGTCTAATCTATTTGCATCTTCGCAATGGACAATCGAGTGAGTAATGTCTATTGTATCGCATGTAATGTGTATTGAGAACATTTGTCAGAGATATCTTGCAAATAACTTGTACCCATGGCTCGTCATTATAGGACGATTCTTGAGTGTCCACGACTTGAGAATTGAAAATGAATGTTATAGGTAATTGACTAATAAACTCATATAGATCATTGGGAGGGGAGGACACTTCATGCTATCGCGTACTCGGATCGCTATGGGCCCCCACAGTGGCAGGGATAACCCCGATTGGCGTGGGCCCCTGTCCACTATTGATTGAGTAGATGTTTATCTACTATTGATATGTTATTGAGTAGATGTTGTTTATCTACTATTGATATGTTTCGTTTTTGGAGTAGATGTTTATCTACTATTGATTGAGATTGTTTGGTTGATTGTATTTCTTTTCCTCTACCGTCGTTATCCCCTTGGCCATCCGAGTTACGACAGTAGTGAAGTTTTTCAACTTGCATACTAGTAATTAGGATTGTGATAACCCCAGCTAGTTAATGATATCAAGCCGTAGTCAATGATTGGCCGTGCACTTTTGATTGTGTGTTACCTTATATGCTCTTGTGTCGGTGGGTGGCCAGAGGCTAAGTTCTGCTAGGGAAAAGATCTGCAACCCCGGTCCTTGTTTGGTTTAAGGGTTGTAGCTCCGATTTTTAGTAGTTCCTAAACCCCTTGTTGGTCATCGGATTATTTTGTTCCATAGCTATATTGTTCAATATTTCCATTCAGTCATTTATATTCTTGAGATACGTGCATTGGTACCGCACTAGTCTCGACCCGCATTTATTTACTTCTGTCATTATGTTATTGTATTGTTGTTAGGTTTTGTCGTGCACCTCGAGCTTCCTTGTGGTACTTACTATTTGGGGCCTGACCCCACTGGTTTTATTTGGCCAGATTTACCGCTGGAGCCCGAGGATTCTCCCTACCTTTCTCTGGATGACCCGTCGCTGGCTTAGATCTGTGGTTGTTCCTACTCGCGAGTGGGTTCCCTCTTCTTACTACTTGCGGTTCATTTTATTTTGGTGGTGTTAGCTAGGGCATGTGTTAGCCCTATTATTTCGAGACTTTCTCAGACTTCGGTCAACATGATGTATTATATTAGATCTAGACTGATATAGTGATCATGTATATTGGTACTTTGCTAGTATAGCATTTTGTATTCACTAGCTTCATGATCATATATGATATAGTATTTTGGGATGCCTTTTTACTTTCATGTGTGATATACTCTTGATATTTTGTTGTTGATGAATTGAGATAGGATTTGTTTGACCATAGGAGTAGTCAGTGGCATGATAGAGTCTTCCCACTTATCTTCTAGACAGCTTTGATCGTATATTGGGGTACTGGCGTACTCTAATACACGTAGCTGGCTTTGTTTCGTCCCTACTTTTCAGTATTCTGGTTCTGGGGCGTGACAGAATTTTTTGGTGGCCTATGCAGGTCTATCTTCAGACTTGTGGGAGATTCATCTTGTTTGAATCTCAATCCTATAATTGTCTTCATTTGATCTTCCTTTGCTTATCGCATTCTCGTTTTTTTGATGTCACGCCCCAGTACAGGAATACTGAGACGGACTAGGCCAGGTACACCATATGAGGTATATAAACGTCATACGACGATCGTGGCTGTCAAGAGACTAGGGGTGCATGCTACAATCAGGTCTCCTATGGTCCCACAGAGCATCTATGTCACAATCAATCAAAACAAGAAGCAGTAAATAATGATCATATAAGACAAAGCAGTAAGGCGTCTCCGACGCTTCATCAAAATGATTCATGAGCCTAGCTTTTATAAAAAGATGAGCTAGTACCGAGAGTCAATAGTACATAACCGTAGTCAGCTGCAGTCTGATTTAATTATAATTATGTAAAAGGAAACTAATGTCCAGAACTGCCGGCTAAACAGGTGCCGGTGGCTAAACGCCAAGTACAAAATAGAAGATATCAGAGAAGTGAAGAAGAAACCCACTCATGGTCCCTGGCGCCCATACTCCTGGTGTGCACCATTGGTCGGGTGGAAGGCTGGATCCTCTGGAGCTGCTACGAGATCTGGCCAAACAAAACCAGCGGGGTCAGGCACCGAATAGCAAGTACCACAAGGGAGCACAAAAGAGTGAGATAAAACCCAATGAGTAAAATATGACCTGATTCACGAGTTATAGGCTTATACCATATCATTGAGACAATACGACACCCTTACAACCAAACAAGGACAAACAGTGTCAATATCGTGTCGAGATAAGATATATCCTATAGCCATGGGCAGGTAAAAGGGCTTCTGATCGCGACTTCGGTCCATAGCCCATCGCAGCACAATAGCCCAACCCAACAACCAAACAAGGACATGGGTTTGATCATGCACCACGATAGTCCATGTTCCTTAGTTGCTAACAGAAGAAAACATATCACAAAACAAGTAAGCTTACAAGCGGCCAATCAATCCTACGGCTTTCTATGATTTGTCTGGATTATCCCAGTAATGCAATATATATAGGAATCCTCAGATCATATCGTATTCCAGCAGGGCTAGCCAAACAATTATATACAAGCAAGCACGAAATGCACCGGTCCCTCGAAACGCCACCGTGCTAGAATAAGCAGTAACGGTTCCAGCTCTCCTATAAGAATAGCTGGCTCGGCAGTCACAAATCAGATACTGCACTCCACTAGTGCGGATAACTATACAGTATCCGAGGCAGCCAACCCGACGCGCCAGGACGGAACCCACGGCGGCTGGTGACGTACGATCTCGAGATTCTGTTCCCTCCCAATGCTTCTACCAATTTAAGTTTCTTAGATTAACCCTATCTTGATATGGAATTACATGTCGTGGTCACATGGTCATCCTCCTATATGTCGTACCATAGTACGCGTACCCTAAGTATGAATCCACATCGGCCCGATCTAGATCCATGCTTAATGTAATGCTTTAAACAACAATCAACATACCACGACACTATTACTGACCAATTACCATTACTGTACTGGAAGGTACACATGTATTGACATATAACACGAATGATCACTTGGCATGTAAAGTCACACCTCAATGCACTTATTAAATGGCACCGCAGTGCATACTAATATTGCATCTCAATACACACTTAGAATAGGTACCAGCACGTATACAGGTAATCAGGTCAGGAACACGGTCAAGTCAGAAAGTCACGTGGACCCCTCGTGACATAAAAGTCACATGTGAATTCAGGTTAAAGTGAGACATGAAGATCCTTGAAGCTAATACAAAGATCTATAACTTTTATGTTGGGAGTTGGGAGAAATTCTGGCCACAAATCAGTCAAATAGGACATAAAACAGCCAAAATAGACACTATGCGGCACTATTCAAGCCATGCGGCACTATTCATCCTGCGGTACTATTCATCTCATGTGGCTGCGGCAGTATTCATTCCATGCGGCTGCGGCACTATTCATTCTAGCGGCTGCGACACTATTCATTCCTGCGGCTGCGGCACTATTCATCTCATGCGGCTGCGGTACTATTTATTTCTGCGACTGCGGCACTATTCATTCCTGCGGCTGCGGCACTATTCATTCCTGCGGCTGTGGCACTATTCATCTCATGCGGCTGTGGCACTATTCATGTGGCACTATTCATCGTCCCTGCCAAAACCAGGGTAGATGACATAAAAAATATCCAAATATTGTTTTGGCCATAACTTCTTCAAAATAAGTCGAATCTAACTTTTCAAAAGTCAAAATTGGAAAGAATTGAATTCCCTACAATATAGGATCATTAGTTTTCGAAAACAACCAAGTTTGATAGATCAAAACCATAGAAATCCATAAAACCCTAATTATAGAAACTTAGATCTACACCAAACTAACCATTAAAATCAAAAACTCCAAGAATTAAACTTGTAGAGAATGAAGAGAAGAACAATATAGACAAATAATATCTAAGCAAAATCAAAAAATAAAAAATGCAAGAATCTCTCCATTTGGTGCAAGATGTACTTGCCTATTGGTTGGGAGGAAAAGAAATGAAAAGAGTGAATGAGGAGAGAGAGTGAGGAAGAGAATATATATAGGGGTTGGCTTAAGAAAACCCTAAGCCCTAAACATGCTCTAACCATGTGACTAATGACATGTTAAATGCTACATGATACAACTAATTAAATTAATTAAATAAAATCCTAACCACAACACGGTTCAGAAATCTTATCATCGAAATAGTGAACCACGCCTGCAACCAAACAAGGACAAGGGGTGGCACACTAATCCGCGATGAGATACTGTTCCATGCTATGGCCAGTTACAAATATATGATACATACAATCAAGATACAGGTGCCAGATACCATATACATGAAAAATTAAAAAAATTACGTATTCCGGGAATGGGGAGTGCCATCTTTACCCTCCTTAGAAAAATTTCATCTTCGGAATTTTGATAAGGCTAGTCGAGCGCACTCTCAGATCACGAAATACACTCATGACATATAGCAAACACAATTATCAAACAACACATGGCACATGAACAGTTTAAGAAAGCAAGAATAATTAAGTAAGAGCACAAACAATAATTATACCCTAGAAGGAAATGATCGGAGACATACGAATAAAATATGCCTCTCAAGTCAGGTAGGAATTCGTCCTTGAGGTCCTACACTGACTCCCAAAGTGGACAAGGGTCAATGCTTGAGATAAGTCGGTACCAATGACTAAATCAAGAATGAGACTCTGCCCAGAACGTACTCTCGTAATCAAGACACATGATGAATATCACGTATCAAATGATACGAGAGCAGATGAGTGAGACGAGAAAGTTACCTTCACTCTTCGAATATAGAACTCAAGGAATAATAAATAATACTCCAAACTTACCTATAATCTGACCACCTTCGGCCAACCTCTGCTCTAATACTCCAAATTCTACCTGCCTCTGCCCCTGCTGGACTCTTTGCTGCTGCCTTCCGTGGCCCTGCTGTTGTGGCCTCTGCTGTCCTGCCTGATGTTGTGCTTGTCGATACATCTGAGCTTGTGTCGGTAATGGACGCTGGGCTAACGGCCTTACTGTCGACATTGGTCTTCCATAAGGTGTTGCCACAAGTGATGGTGGTGATGAGAACTATCAAACCGGCCCTCCTGGCCTCCGCATCAACGGACAGGTAGTTAGTTTATGGTCTGAACTGCTGCACCTCATGCACAGGCCATTCGCTACCCTACACACATCCCTAGAGTGTCCTCTCTTGCCACAATAAGAACAACCATTTAGCGTCCTCCGGCACCATTGCTGATGCCCCGGTTGCTGCTGTAGAGCTTGAGTCATTGTCATTGTATCAGAGGCACAACGATCATGCCTCTCCACAAGCCGCATCATCTCCAAGTGAAGTCCTTGTTGGATTCGCATCTCTCTTTCTAAAGCTAACTGAAGTCTTCGCTTGAGCAAAAGATTATGTTCCTGATGACGCTGCTGGGATGCCAACAACCCTCTGATGATCTGCAATAGTGCCGGTGCATCTAGTGCTACTGGTACTACCGGCATCACTGGAGGTACGGGAACCTCTGGCCTCTGTGGCTCAACTGGCTCATGCTCGGTAACGTTCTCGATGAGAATCTGTCCAGGTAGAGGGGCTACCCCTTGCTGATCTCCAACTGGTCCCTGATCTACTAGATTCTCTCCCATACCGACTCCTCCAATAGTCGAAAATGATGTGACCCTAAAGGAAAGGATATAAGGTATCAAAAGACAGGACGAAAAAGAATCGAGGATGACAATCAAGTTAGCAATCAAGGTGGGAGAAAGAGAAAATTAATCAGGAGATCAAGGGGAACATGTTTCGATTGAGACTCCTATAATTGCAACACCCCACAAGTCTGAAAAATAGACCTGCATGGGCCACCACTAAAACCTTGTCAAGCCCCAGTACCGGAATACTGAGACGGACTAGGCCAGCTACACCGTATGAGGTATATAAACGTCATACGGCGATCATGGCTGTCAAGAGACTAGGGGGTGCATGCTACAATAAGGTCTCCTATGGTCCCACAGAGCATCTATGTCTCAATCAATCAAAACAAGAAGCAGTAAATAATGATCATATAAGACAAAGCAGTAAGGCGTCCCCGACGCTTCATCAAAATGATTCATGAGCCTAGCTTTTATAAAAAGATGAGCTAGTACCGAGAGTCAATAGTACATAACCAGTGATAAACAAAGAATGACAGAGAGTGAACTCGAAGCAGCAAGGTGAAGTTGAAAAATTAGTATGTCAGCCAGTGATAAATGAACCGTGTAATAAACAAGGAATTATATCATAATTCAATATTTTGAAGCTGCCATGGGTTAGCTGCAGGGGACGGATCCCAGCTAACGGTAGTCCTGAAGACTAGTGCACCGTGTCGCTTAGGCTTTTACGCCTTGTTGTCAGAAGGGCCCTTTCGGCTTGTAGCCATAGCAAGTTCATCATAAGAGAATCACGACATACTCGATATTTACGTAGGTTTATTTTAATTTATAACAGCTTCATCCAAAATTCCAAGTTCACGACAAAGAAAATTGAAGCGCTCTTCGGATAATGGTTTTGTAAAGAAATCTGCTAACTGATGATCAGTGTCAATAAATTCTAAGTTAATCATGCCATTTTGCTGATGATCACGCAAAAAGTGGTGACGTATTTCAATACGCTTCGTGCGTGAGTGACAAATGGGGTTCTTAGTGAGATTTATAGCACTAGTGTTGTCACAAAAGATTGGAATGTGCATAAAAGATAAATTGTAGTCTTCAAGGGTTTGCTTCATCCATAGAATTTGTGCACAACAACGCCCAGCTGCGATGTATTCAGCTTCTGTTGTGGATAGTGCGACAAAATTCTGCTTCTTGCTAAACCAATAGACTAAAGCCTTTCCTAATAAATGACACGTATCGCTCGTACTTTTACGGTCGACCTTACATCCGACGAAATCAGCATCAGAGTAACCAATGAGGTCAAATGATGTTGACTTGGGATACCATAGGCCCACTGTAACCGTACCCTTAAGGTATCGAAAGATACGCTTAACAGCAGTCATGTGTGATTCCTTAGAATTTGCTTGATATCTAGCACACAGGCAAACGCTAAACATAATATCAGGACGACTAGCAATAAGATATAGTAGACTGCCTATCATACCTCGATACTTACGTTGATCCACGGGTTTGCCGCTATCATCTGATTCAAGTTTAGTTGAAGCAGCCATTGGGGTGCTGATTGGTTTGACGTTGTCAAGGTCGAATTTCTTCAGCATGTCCTTTGTATACTTCGACTGACAGATAAAGGTTCTATTTGACATTTGTTTGACTTGCAGTCCAAGAAAGTAGTTGAGCACCCCCATCATGCTCATCTCGAACTCGGTCTGCATACACTTGGCAAAATCTTGACAGAGGGTTTCATCAGTAGAACCAAATATAATATCATCTACGTATATTTGGACTAAGAGAATAGTGTCTTTAAAAGATTTTATGAAAAATGTGGTGTCAATTTTCTCTTTAGAAAAACCTTTCTCAAGTAAGAAATTGCTTAGCTGTTCATACCAAGCTCTAGGGGCTTGTTTGAGGCCATATAGCGCTTTCTTCAGCTTGAAAACATGGTCGGGAAATTTGTGATTTTCAAAGCCAGGAGGTTGTTTCACATAAACTTCATCCTTAATAAATCCATTCAAGAAAGCACTTTTAACATCCATTTGAAATAATTTGAAATTTTGAAAATTTGCAAATGCACAAAGCATCCGAATGGATTCCAATCTAGCAACAGGAGCATACGTCTCATCGTAGTCGATACCTTCCTCTTGGTTGTATCCTTGGGCTACTAGACGAGCTTTGTTTCGTGTGACTGAACCATCTTCCTTTACTTTGTTTCTAAAAACCCATTTAGTACCAATGATCGAGTGATTGGCCGGTCTAGGAATGAGTTCCCATACTTGGCTCCTCTCGAATTGGTTGAGTTCCTCTTGCATAACAGAAATCCAAAATTTATTATTAAAAGCTTCTAAAATGTTTTTCGGCTCAATTTGTGAAATAAAGGCAGTGCTAGCAATAGAGTCTCTTAATGATGATCTAGTAGTTACTCCACGTGAAGCCTCACCTATTACCAAATTTTCTGGATGTGACAGCTTGAAAGAGAATTTCTTTGGCAATCCCTCCAGAGAATTGGTTTCGGTTGTGGTATTCATTGGAGTAGAAGTTGATGGCTCAACATCATCATCAAGAGTAGCTACTGCATTGTTATCTTCATCAAAAGTCATATTTGTAGACTCTTCCACAATTAATGAGCGTTTGTTAAAAACTCTATATCCCTTGCTCTTGGCAGCATAGCCAAGGAAAATACCATCGTCAGCTTTGGCATCAAATTTGCCTAAATTGTCTTTGGTGTTAAGGATAAAGCATCTACAACCAAAAACTCTAAAATAAGAAATATTTGGGGTTCTTCCAAACCAAAGCTCATAGGGTGTTTTCTTCGTAATGGGACGAATGAGCACCCTATTTAAAATGTGGCATGCTGTACTGACAGCTTCAGCCCAAAAGTATTTCGGAAGTAAAAACTTGTTCAACATGACTCTAGCCATATCGCCAAGAGTCCTATTCTTTTGCTCCACAACACCATTTTGTTGAGGAGTTCTTGGACAAGAAAATTCATGATCAAAACCATTAGAATCACAAAACTTTTCAAAATCTGTATTTTTGAATTCGCCTCCATGATCACTTCGAATTCGAGTAATCATGTAGCCTTTTTCGTTTTGAACTTTCTTTGCAAAAATCTTGAAAACTGAAATAGCATCACTTTTATTTGTAAGAGAGAAAACCCAAGTAAATCTAGAAAAGTCATTAACAATAACAAAGGCGTAGAGTTTTCCACCAAGACTGGCTACTCTACTAGGGCCAAATAAATCCATATGAAGAAGTTGCAAAGGTCTAGTAGTACTTACAGAGTTTATGGAATGAAAAGAGGACTTAGTTGCCTTATTCAATTCATATTCGGCACATACCGTGTCCTTTTTGAATGTGATATCGGGCAAGCCTCTAACTAGCTTCTTAGTCGATAGCCTGGATATAGTATCCATGTTGGCATGACCAAGACGCTGGTGCCATAATAATCTTTCATCCTTATGAGCATATAGGCATCTACCTGTATTGTTAGTATCTATAGACAAATAAAAAATATAAATATTATCCTTTCTTACCCCTTCAAAAATAATGTCTCCCGTTGATCTATCATAAATAAGGCATTTGTTTTGTCCAAAGTTAATATCATATCCATGGTCAGCAAGATGACTAATGCTGAGCAGGTTATGCTTTAACTCGGTCACTAGGCAGACATCCTTTATTATGGGAGAGGGAGGATAACCAATAATACCATCACCTATAATATACCCTTTTAGGTTGTTACCGAAGGATACATATCCTTCTCTCTTTATCGATAGTGATGCAAAAAGATTTGCGTCTTCCGCCATATGTCGCGAGCATCCACTATCGAGAATCCACTTACTCTTAGTTGAGGAGGGAAGGTCCACCTACATCAAGAGTAGATGTGACCTTTGGTACCCAAGTTCTTGAGGGTCCTGAAAAGTTAGTTTTTGGAAACCATGCATATATCTTTCTATCTACTAATCTTCTAATTCTACATTGTGGTGAAATGTGTCCATGTAAACCACAATAAGTACATATAGCATTCCTTTTTATGTTAGGAGCATGCATATGATGTCTATGAGTAGAGTGATGTGGAGTAGTATGATGATATGTAGAGTTAGCATGGTGATGATGTCTATATGTAGAGTGATGTAGAGAAGTATGGTGATAATGTCTATAAGGAGTAGTATGGTGATAATGTCTATAAGGAATAGCATGGTGATGATGTCTATGTGTAGAGTGATGGTGATTTTGTGCAACATACTGATGGTTGTATCTATGTGTAGAATGATGATTATTTCTACGTGCATGTGGTTTGTGTGCATTATGAAAGTGTGTGTATATGTAAGCATGATTATGAGCTGCAGGTGGATGACGTGTTTGACTAGTATGAGTAGTGTCATGCTTGGTGTGTGTCCCATGTGATTGGGTTTGAGGTTGAGCAACCTGTTTTCCCAATTTAGTCTCTAATTTCTTGGAGATAACCTGCAGTTCTGTAACCTTAGCATTCAAACCATGTATCTTTGTAATAGAAATCTTATGTCTACTCTTTTCTTCTGCAAGCTCCGTATTGAGTGCTGTGATTTCTTGTGTTTGTTGTTCAATGCGTGCTTCGGCATCATGTAAGCTTATTTTAAGTTTAGATACCTCATTTGTGACATCCGTGGGTGAAGTGTCCCTAATGTTATCAAGCAGTAAAGAAAGTCTTTGAATTTTGACTTCATGACTTTTGATCTTTTCCTTGGCATGTTTATATTTACCAATGACCTTTTTATGATCATCAAGTAAATCGGTAAAAGCATCACCAAGTTCATCAAAAGTGAAGTCATCAAGAGTTTCGTTTGATACCTTGTCGGACGTTGCCATTAGGCACACGTTTGCAGCGTCTTGAGGAGAGTCCTTTTCTTCCTCGGATTCACTAGCTTCGCTTTCATACCAAATGCTCATGTTGGCATATTTCTTTGAGGAAGTCTTCTTGTATGGTTTCTCATAACGGTTGCTCTTCTTTAAGAATGGACAGTCTTTTCGGACGTGTCCCGTCTTCTTGCAACCGTAGCAGGTTGGCTCTTCTTTGTCGTCTTCTTGTGGTTCCTTCTTTTTTCGGTTGAAGCGAAAGAATTTCTTGAAGTTGCGGACAAGGAGAGCTTGATCATCACCTTCTGAGTTGTCGTCATCCGTCTCTTCGGGGTCAGCCCTCCGTCGGTGAGCTTTGAGTGTGATCTTCTTAGCCTTAGGAGCAGGCTCTTCGAAGTCCTTGAGGTCAAGCTCATGAGTCATCAGCTTTCCCATCAAGGTCTCCATGGACATGGTTGTGAGATCATTTCCTTCTATGATAGCTGTCACCTTAGGGTTCCAAATCTTTGGTAGCCTCCTAAGTAGCTTGCGAATCTTCTCGTGATTTGAGTATTGTTTGCCGAGCAAAGATAGGGGATTGATGATGTCGAAGAATCTTGTGAATATTTGCGTGATCGTCTCATTTGGCTTCATCTTGAAAGCCTCATATTCTTGAGTGAGAAGGCTTATCTTTGATTCCTTGACTTGGGTGGTTCCCTCATGCGTCACTTCTAGAAGTCTCCATACTTCGTGAGAGGTGGTGCATGTTGAGACCCTCTTGAACTCATTCCTGTCTATAGCACAGAATAAAGCATTAATAGCTCTCGTGTCTAGACTTGCCTGTTTCTTCTCCTCGTCAGAATATTTGTCATATGATTTCTCGACGAGATCACCATTGACAACTATCCTGGCGGGCTTTTTGTAACCATCGGTGACGATAGTCCACAGGTCAAAGTCTAGCGACTTGAGATAAAAGCTCATCCTTGTTTTCCAATATGTGTAGTTAGTTCCATCAAATAGGGGAGGCCTATGAGTGGACTGCCTTTCACCATGATTGGAAATCAAGGATTGTGTGGTTGCCATGGATCAGCTCTAGGATGTTAGTCCTTGTTGAGAGAATCGAGCTCTGATACCAATTGAAGAACAGATGACAACTCTAAAGGGGGGGTGAATAGAGTTTATAGCGATAATAACCAATTAAAAAATTAAACTCTTTCACAAGAAAAAACTAATCAGAGTAAATACGGAAATAAATAAGGAGCAAGAAAGCATACGCAAACACAGCCGATTTTTAACCTAGTTTCCCTCGTGGAGGACTAGTCTAGGCCTGAGAACTCTAGCTCAGGATTAAATCCATTATTTGTGAAATAGTAGTTATACCCCGTGCCTTTTCTTCAGAAGAGCACGTCAACTTCTTACAAAGATCGCAGTGGTGATGCTTGAAATTTTCCAAGCGACTTCTTGAACTCTTGCACAAACTCCTAACTGAAAAATGCTGAGCACTTGAGGCTTAAGGAGCTTGTGGCTAGTAGATGAAGAAGAGTATGGCTTGTATTGAGCTTTAGATAGAAGAGAAGAGAAGATTGGATGAATGAAAATGAGAGAATTCATGGCCTATTTATAGGATACCAGTAGGCAGAATTCGGGTAGGAATTTTCAAATATTTGGCCGTTGGACAACTAGCAACCAGCCAACCCTAAAAATTAGGGTACTGATTTTTAGGAGACAGAGTTCGGCCCAAACTCTGTGTGGAGGCAGAGTTCGGCCCGAACTCTATCTCCAGAGCACAGAATGGGTCTTTGGTCCAATGGGTTTATTTTGATATATGTGGAGCTTTTGGATTTTGGGTAGGATATAGGTCAAGTCTCAGATGCTCAGCACAACTCAGCTTACATAAGTCTAGACTCAATAAAATTATAAAATACAGACGAAAAAATGACTTGCATTTGCAGATCTGAGCTGTCGTCTGACTTGAGCTGGATGTAGTCTTCATGTGTCGTATTAAATTATCACAAGTATTATTTAGTCAATTCTATCAATATTTGGTTGACTGTGACTTTGTGTCAACACTGGTGTGCACCATTGTTCGGGTGGAAGGCTGGATCCTCTGGAGCTGTTACGAGATCTGGCCAAACAAAACCAGCGGGGTCAGGCCTCGAATAGCAAGTACCACAAGGGAGCACAAATGAGTGAGATAAAACCCAATGAGTAAAAATGTAAAACCCCTCAAAATTATTTTATTATTATTATTATTATTATTTTTGTTACTAAATTTTGTTATTGTTAAATAAATGTATTACACTAATTATTAATTATTTATAAAGTTTAGAAATATATGTTATATATATATATATATGAAGCGTTGTGTGTGCATTGTATTAGGAAACCCTCATCCTTAACCCTAAGGCTAAACCTTGGATAACTCAAACCTTAATTTATTTAGTTTTATTAGATTATGTATATATCTATAATTATATATACATAATGTTACTATTCAATTGGTTTTACTATTAGATTATATATATAAGCTTGTGTAGTTTTTACAATTCTTAGCAACCAAACCCAACCCATATATTTAACCCTAACCTAGGCCCAACCCATTAGGGTTCCTATTCATTTGGATCTCATTCCCATATATATACATATATGAGAACCAAAACTACTCTCAACCCTAACCCTAAACTTGCCTCCACAAACTCCATCTCTTCCCATCCTCACCGCCACCCTAGCCCCCTCTCCTTCGCCTACCACTCCCCCCCTTCGACCGAGGCCGCCGTCGGACGAGCCCGCGCGCTCCGCCGACGCACCCGCGCGTAGCAGCCGGCCCCCCGCGCGCTGCAGCCCCGACCGCCCCGATCCGGTGACCCCCCTTGTCGGCGCGACCCCCTCGTCGGCGAGCCATCCCCCTGCGGCGTGGCCAGGTAACCCCGACCCACCCCGTGGCGCTGTCACGTGGGAAAACCCTCCTAGCATGCCTTAAACCTAGTTTTAGGATTTAAAGTCTGAATATTCAGTTTATTGTATTGATTCTTATGATGAATAGATTGATGATTAATTAGATCTAAATGTAGAAAATCATTGGTAATTAAGTTGGGGTTCTACCCTAATTTTTGTGTGATTTAATATTAATTATTAGTATTTATTTATATTTAATTATGAAGTTTCAATGCTAGTAATTAATTAATTGTGTTTATTGTTTTAATTTTTAAGTAACATTTTGATTACGAATTAGATAAAACTTTGTACATGAAAAAGTTTGTATAATTAATATAGTATTTTAAAATAATTTTTCCATAATTTATAGAATTTAATTTATAATTATTTTATGTGAAAAACAGTGAATTTACACTGTTTAATTAATTCCGTTTGATGCTTATTATTTAATTAATAAATAATTAAATAATATAATTTATATGGAAAATATAGATTTAATTATAAAGTATATTATGGAAAATGTTCCAGTATTTTATTGGTTTTTAAAATATTTTATTTAGATTTTTCTTTGAAGTTTTGTATTAATCAAACTAATTATTAAATACAGTTTTCAATTTATATTATTTAATTGGTTAGTAACTAAATAATAATATTTGAATAGAAAATGTTTGTAATAGTATATTATTCTGTAGAAAAATAATTCCAATATTTATTTATTATTATTTATAATTATTTAGATTTAGTTGGTTAATTTCTAGATTTATTACATAAGTTGAATATATTATATAATTAATTGTTATTAATTATATAAATGTTGTAATTTTGTGAAGTGATAAGATTCTGTTAGAAATGTATAAATATGGTATTTAGGAATTTATTTTATGTATTTTAAATATATTTACGAATTTTTAAGACTTAAAAGTAATTTGGAAAATCATGTTTAGGTTTATGTAATAAATTGTGTAATAATTATTTATAGATTTAAATAATTATTAATTTTGTGTTACTACTGTGAGTTTAGTTTTAATGCTTAAATTTAAGGTTTGTGGTGATTTATTTGGATTTATTTAGAATTATTAAGTACTTATTGTTATTATTCAACTAGTTATTTAATAAATAGTTTAATGGTAATAATTCATTTTCTGTAAAATATATATATAATATATATTTATTATTCTGATATTATTTAGTTTATTATTAAAATAGACTAAAAATAATTTTTAAGGATTTTTACTATTTATGTTAGTAATATTAGGAATTGTGAATTCATGTGTGTATTAAAATGGTTGGTTAATTGATTATCATTAATTAATTAATTAATTATTAAATATTTGGTTGTATATAAGTTTCAAAATATAAATGGTATGATAATAAGTATGGTTTACATACTTATTATTGTATAATTATTATTCATAATTATTGATACTAGTTAGCTAGTAGTAATAGATTAATTTAAATTATAGATTACTTAGCAATTAAATGAATTGTTTAATTTGTTTAATTAGTAATTAATTAGAGATAAATTTTGTTTAGGATTATTTGCTTCTCGGGACTCGGACTCTACTTTGGACCCGGATACTCAGTTGCTAGACACAGGTAAGTACACCTTGCTTGACATTTACTATGCAGTATTTACATTTGACCAGTTATTACTATTGTGTGCACTCGTCTCCATTGATGACTACCTTGTATAGAGTTAGTATAAACTTGACACTGACTCAGACACGTATCACATATGAGTGAGTTGAGTGCAGAGGTTCTGTGTTGACTGGCCCTTAACATATGATCTTGAGTCTGTTAGCAGTTTGGTTTAGTTGTACTATATTTACTATGACGTCTTGCATATTGTTTGTACCGCGTATACGGTACGAGTACATTGGGTGGGGAGAGTCTACTAGTGGTGTATGAGAATTCTGTTTGCAATGTACGCTGGATGCTCGTAGCCCCTCGTTTCTCAAACCGTAGAACGCTTGGTGGCAGTTTCTTCTTCTTCTCCCCCTCTCATGTGCCACTAGAGATTTCTCGAGTGCATTTACACATAGATGGCTAGAACACCTTATTGCTTTCTTGTATTTCCTGTCCTTGTTTGGTTAGGGAAATACTGGGTGGCATTCTTATTAGTTACTTTTACATTACTGCTCAGTATATTCTTGCATGTCATTTTTCTGTGTATTTGTTATGTCCCTCTGAGGACCTGGTATCTTTTCCAGAGCTTGACGAGCATTTATTTTCGACTGATTACGGAGTAGACGGACTTGTGGACGACGACTTTGAGGTGGAGCCGCAGCCTTGATCCTCTGGAGGCTAGCTACATCTTCAGACGTGGGTTCCATTTCCAGTATTCTGTTTATTTCTTTTTGCTACTTCATTTCATTGCAGATGTACTCATTTACTTTTAGTGGATTGCTCTCCTCTAGCCATAGTTGACATTTGGATTCTGTGGTGCTGATGATTTTCCATTCAGTTATCTATTACATTATTTCATGGATAAGACTAGTTTACCTGCCTGTGATGTTACTTATTAGTTGTACTTCAGCGTACTACAATCGAATCATAGTCCATTAAATTGGGTTTAGCTATGCTAGATTGTACAGCTGGCATGCCACGTGTTCCCGATCCGATTATTTGGAACTGGGGCGTGACATGTTTTAGTGGTGGCCCATACAGGTCATGGGATTTGTTTGGTTACGTTACTGTACCAAACAAGCCTGCAAATTAGGTTTAGAATATAGGGTATCATCCATACTTGACTATATCATTCTTGATTATCCTTGAACAAATTCTTTTGCATCTCGTTTGTTTCCGTCCTATTCTCAATTCCTTCTATCTTATCTCTGCAGAATCATAAATCTAAGGAGTGGACGTACCGCTGCCGGTAGAGACAACCAGTCATCTGGTACGGATGAGCAGTCCGCTAGGGTAGTTCCAACCCACCCTTTACTACCAGGGCAGACGTCTCAGCCAGTTGGTGCACAACCGACTGGGATACCTCCTCCTCCCCCACAGTACCCTCAGACATCATATGGAGTACCCCCGGCTGTACCTCAAGACAGTCAGGCACAGATGTTTCAGTTCATGCACATGATGATGCAAGAACAGAGACAACAAGCAGCGGAGCAGAGGCAAGAAGCAGCTGAGCAAAGATGGGAAGCTGCTGAGATGAGACAAGGATTCTTGACAGCCATGGAGAGGATGACAGCACCAGTACCTGCACCAGCTCCGACACTAGCTCCCGTGAGACCAGCACGGGTAGGTTCAGTGAAGGACTACGTGCAGATGGACCCCAAACCTTATAAGGGAAATGAGAGTCCGGAGGAGACCACTACTTGGATCACCAGCACCAAGAAGAAATTGCAGGCATCTCAGTTGCCTGAGGATTTATGGATGATTGGCATAAGAACTCAGCTGGAGGGGAATGCCCATCACTGGTGGGATTCTATGGAGCGTCAGTTGGGTACTCGTCAGACGTGGGAACAGTTTCTGGAGTTCTTTGATAAGAAGTACTTCCCTACCACTGTAAAGAATGCCTTATACAACCAGTTCCTGCATCTGGAGCAAGGGAACAAGACTGTTGACGAGTATGACTCGGAGTTCAGTCGACTCAGCAAATATGGAGAGGTACTGATACCCAATGATCTGGAGAAGGCCAAGAGATTTCACAACGGGCTGAGGCAGGAGCTACAACATTATACTAGCTCTCAGTCCCGAATCTCTTATGCTGAGTTGTTGACGGAGGCCAGGATTTAGGAGACAATTAGCAAGGGGAAGCTGAACCAGCAGAAGAACCAGCCAGTGCAGACGAAGACGCAGCAAGGAGGTCCAATCAAGAGACCTATGGGACATCATCAGCATCAGCAGAAGACTGGACCCTACCAGTCTAAAAAGCTTCCGACTTGTAATTTCTATGGCAGGAAGGGACACTTACAGAGAGAGTGCAGAAGGATGCTGGGTACTTGTTTAGCTTGTGGATCGAGCCAGCATCAGGCTCTAGATTGCCCAGTTCGGGGAGCCATTGTGCCAGCAGGAGGACAGAAGCCACCAGCACCAGGAGGTCAGCAGAGAGGACCTATACTCCCTTTACAGTTAGCACAGTTTGAGAAAGCCAAGCAGCAGGCAGGAAACAAGAAGCAAGGACAGATTTTTGCTCTCACTCAGGGAGAATATAGAACCGAAGGTGAGGCTATCACAGGTACTATTTTAGTAGGTTCATTGCCTGCTACAGTGTTATTTGATTCTGGTGCCACCATATCATTTATATCATCTAAATTTGTAGCTGTGCATAGGATAGCTACTTCTACTATGCCTAAGAGTTGGAAAATTATTACTGGTGGGGGTATAGTACCTGTGACTAGTTCATGTAGAACCTGTTCGGTAGTTATTTGTGGCCGAGAGATGAGAGCTCGACTTTTGGTATTTCCTATGCCAAATTTCGACATAGTATTGGGTATGGATTGGCTTAGTCAATATCATGCTATATTGGACTGCCACAGGGGTTGTGCTATATTTAGACCGCCAGGCCAGCCGGAGTTTGAATTTCAGAGAGGAAGCATTGAGAAGGGAGTATCTCAGTATCATGGAGCTTGCATGGCGATGGAGGTTGCCCCGCCATCGATCATTGATGAGTTTTCTGATGTCTTTCCCGATGATCTGCCGGGTCTACCACCCAACAGAGAGGTTGAGTTCACCATTGAGCTCATACCAGGAGCGGCACCAATCTCTTCAAATGTCTATCAACTGGCGAAGAAGGAGCTGGATGAAATGAAGGTGCAGTTGCAGGAGTTGCAAGACAAGGGATTTATCAGACCAAGTGCATCACCTTGGGGAGCCCCGGTCTTGTTTGTGCCAAAAAAAGATGAAACAGTTCGCATGTGCATTGATTATAGGGCTCTTAATGCTGTGACGATCAAGAACAAGTATCCCCTGCCCCGAATTGATGATCTATTTGACCAGCTGACAGGAGCCCAGGTATTCTCGAAGATTGATTTGAGGTCGGGATACCATCAAGTAAAGGTTCGGAAAGAAGACATCCAGAAGACGGCATTCAGGACTCGGTATGGTCATTACGAGTTCTTGGTAATGCCCTTTGGTTTGACAAATACACCGGCTGTATTCATGAATTTAATGAACAGAGTATTCCATGAATATCTTGATAAGTTTGTCGTAGTATTCATCGACGATATTTTGGTGTATTCAAAGAACCATGAAGAGCATGAGGATCACTTGAGGAAGGTGCTGGAGATCTTGAGGCATCAGAAGTTCTATGCAAAGCTGAGTAAGTGTGAATTTCTGCTAGATCATGTTTTATTTCTTGGACATGTTATCTCAGGAAAAGGCATAGAAGTGGATCCGACGAAGATATCAGCAGTGGAGTCGTGGCCAACTCCAACCGATGTTTCAGAGGTGCGAAGTTTTCTGGGGCTTGCCGAATATTACCGGAGGTTCGTAGAGAATTTTGCAAGAATTGCAGAGCCCATGACAAAGTTGACTCGCAAGGATCAGAAGTTCGAGTGGACGGAAGAGTGCCAAGCTCCTTTTGATGATTTGAAGAAGCGCCTTACTACTGCACCAGTCTTGACCATTCCATCGGGATCAGGAGGTTTTGTCATCTATAGTGATGCATCCGGGAAGGGATTAGGATGCGTCTTGATGCAGCATGGGAATGTAGTTGCATATAGTTCTCGGCAGTTGAGGACCCACGAGAAGAATTATCCCACGCACAACTTAGAGCTTGCGGCGGTGATATTTGCCTTGAAGCTTTGGAGGCATTATCTGTATGGAGAAACAGTGGAGGTATATACAGATCATAAAAGCCTCAAGTATGTCTATACTCAGAAGGATTTAAATTTGAGACAGAGGCGTTGGCTCGAGTTGATGGCAGATTTTGATATTGAGTTACTGTACCATCCAGGGAAGGCGAATTCAGTAGCAGATGCATTGAGCCGGAGGCCTATGGCACATTTCTTGACATCACAAAAGGAGTTGCTTTATAACTTGGAAAAGATGGGCATCAAAGTTGTTAGGCCTGGAGGAGCTGCAAAGATGATGAATATTCAGGTTCAGTCTTCGTTGGTAGAGCGGATCAAGGCGACCTTACCGACAGATGCCAGATATCAGAGGCTTCGATAAAGGACAGAGCAAGGACTGCAGACTGGATTGAGGATTCACGAAGATGGGACCTTGAGGTGCAGAAATCGCCTCTATGTTTCTAATGGAGAGATCAGGCAGGAGCTGATGACAGAGGCTCATAGCTCGATTTATTCTATTCATCCAGGAGGTACGAAGATGTACAGGGACCTGAGACAACACTACTGGTGGCATGGAATGAAGCGTAAAATAGCACGGTTCGTAGCAAAGTGCTTGGTGTGTCAGCAAGTCAAGGCCGAGCATCAGAGGTCTGCAGGATTGTTGCAACAGCTTCCGATACCTGAGTGGAAGTGGGAGCACATTACTATGGATTTCGTTACGGGATTTTCGAGGAGCCCAGCTGGACGAGATACAGTTTAGGTGATTGTGGACAGATTATCGAAGTCTGCTCATTTCATACCATTCCGAGTGGGGCAATCTACAGAGGTATTGGCAGACCTATATATGAAGGAGATAGTGCGATTACATGGAGTACCAGTCAGTATAGTCTCTGATCGAGATACGAGATTCATATCGCACTTCTGGAAGAGCATGCAGGAAAGTCTGGGCACTAGACTGAAGTTCAGCACAGCTTGTCACCCTCAGACGGACGGGCGGTCAGAGCATACCATTCAGACGTTAGAGGACATGTTGAGAGCTTGCATGTTGGATTTTGGAGGATCCTGGGAGGATCACTTGCATTTGGTAGAGTTTTCTTACAACAATAGCTACCAGACAAGTATCCAGATGGCCCTTTTTGAGGCATTGTACGGAAGGAAGTGTCGATCGCCAGCATGTTGGGGTGATGTAGGCGAGAGACAGATATTGGGACCAGAGTTAGTGACTCGTACAGTAGATACAGTCAATAAGATTCAGGGGCATCTACGAGCAGCACAAGACCGGCAGACACTCATAGGCGACCTCTTGAGTTCAAGGAATGAGATCATGTGTTCTTGAGAATCTCCTCGACTAGAGGTACAATCAGATTTGGAGTCAGAGGAAAGCTTAGCCCAAGATACATCGGACCATTCGATGTGTTGGAGAAAGTTGGCGAGGTTGCATACAGATTGGCACTGCCGCAGTCATTGGAAGGCGTACATGACGCATTTCATGTCTCCCAGTTGAGGAAGTATGTGGCAGACCCTAACCACGTACTTGATCATTCAGAGATCACCGTGGGACCGACCTTGTCCTACGAGGAGCAGCCTGTGGAGATCCTAGACCGCAGAGAGAAAGTGTTGAAGGGGAAGACCATTCGACTAGTCCAAGTTGCGTGGAAACACCATTCTCCGGGCGAATCGACTTGGGAGCGGGAAGATTCTATTCTGGAGCGTTTTCCATACCTTCGTGAGACGTCTGGTATGACTAAATTCTGCTAATATTCATTCTCTAGATTTTGCTTAATTTAGTTTGTAAATATCCTAGATTTAGATTTGATTGTGTGTTTTCTTTTAATCCCAGCTTGTTTTTAATTTCGAGGACAAAATTTTAATAAGTTGGGGAGAATGTAAAACCCCTCAAAATTATTTTATTATTATTATTATTTTTGTTACTAAATTTTGTTATTGTTAAATAAATGTATTACACTAATTATTAATTATTTATAAAGTTTAGAAATATATGTTATATATATATATATATGAAGCGTTGTGTGTGCATTGTATTAGGAAACCCTCATCCTTAACCCTAAGGCTAAACCTAGGATAACTCAAACCTTAATTTATTTAGTTTTATTAGATTATGTATATATCTATAATTATATATACATAATGTTACTATTCAATTGGTTTTACTATTAGATTATATATATAAGCTTGTGTAGTTTTTACAATTCTTGGCAACCAAACCCAACCCATATATTTAACCCTAACCTAGGCCCAACCCATTAGGGTTCCTATTCATTTGGATCTCATTCCCATATATATATATACATATATGAGAACCAAAACTACTCTCAACCCTAACCCTAAATTTGCCTCCACAAACTCCATCTCTTCCCATCCTCACCGCCACCCTAGCCCCCTCTCCTTCGCCTACCACTCCCCCCTTCGACCGAGGCCGCCGTCGGACGAGCCCGCGCGCTCCGCCGACGCACCCGCGCGTAGCAGCCGGCCCCCCGCGCGCTGCAGCCCCGACCGCCCCGATCCGGCGACCCCCCTCGTCGGCGCGACCCCCTCGTCGGCGAGCCACCCCTCTGCGGCGTGGCTAGGTAACCCCGACCCACCCCGTGGCGCTGTCACGTGGGAAAACCCTCCTAGCATGCCTTAAACCTAGTTTTAGGATTTAAATTCTGAATATTCAGTTTATTGTATTGATTGTTATGATGAATAGATTGATGATTAATTAGATCTAAATATAGAAAATTATTGGTAATTAAGTTGGGGTTCTACCCTAATTTTTGTGTGATTTAATATTAATTATTAGTATTTATTTATATTTAATTATGAAGTTTCAATGCTAGTAATTAATTAATTCTGTTTACTGTTTTAATTTTTAAGTAACATTTTGATTACGAATTAGATAAAACTTTGTACATGAAAAAGTTTGTATAATTAATATAGTATTTTAAAATAATTTTTCCAGAATTTATAGAATTTAATTTATAATTATTTTATGTGAAAAACAGTGAATTTACACTGTTTAATTAATTCCGTTTGATGCTTATTATTTAATTAATAAATAATTAAATAATATAATTTATATGGAAAATATAGATTTAATTATAAAGTATATTATGGAAATTTTTCCAGTATTTTATTGGTTTTTAAAATATTTTATTTAGATTTTTCTTGGAAGTTTTGTATTAATCAAACTAATTATTAAATACCGTTTTCAATTTATATTATTTAATTGGTTAGTAATTAAATAATACTGTTTGAATAGAAAATGTTTGTAATAGTATATTATTCTGTAGAAAAATAATTCCAATATTTATTTATTATTATTTATAATAATTTAGATTTAGTTGGGTAATTTCTAGATTTATTACATAAGTTGAATATATTATATAATTAATTGTTATTAATTATATAAATGTTGTAATTTTGTGAAGTGATAAGATTCTGTTATAAATGTGTAAATAGGGTATTTAGGAATTTATTTTATGTATTTTAAATATATTTACGAATTTTTAAGACTTAAAAGTAATTTGGAAAATTATGTTTAGGTTTATGTAATAAATTGTGTAATAATTATTTATTGATTTAAATAATTATTAATTTTGTGTTACTACTGTGAATTTAGTTTTAATGATTAAATTTAAGGTTTGTGGTGATTTATTTGGATTTATTTAGAATTATTAAGTACTTATTGTTATTATTCAACTAGTTATTTAATAAATAGTTTAATGGTAATAATTCGTTTTCTGTAAAATATATATATAATATATATTTATTATTCTGATATTATTTAGTTTATTATTAAAATAGACTAAAAATGATTTTTAAGGATTTTTACTATTTATGTTAGTAATATTAGGAATTGTGAATTCATGTGTGTATTAAAATGGTTGGTTAATTGATTATCATTAATTAATTAATTAATTATTAAGTATTTGGTTGTATATAAATTTCAGAATATAAATGGTATGATAATAAGTATGGTTTACATACTTATTATTGTGTAATTATTATTCATAATTATTGATACTAGTTAGCTAGTAGTAATAGATTAATTTAAATTATAGATTACTTAGCAATTAAATGAATTGTTTAATTTGTTTAATTAGTAATTAATTAGAGATAAATTTTGTTTAGGATTATTTACTTCTCGGGACTCGGACTCTACTTTGGACCCGGATACTCAGTTGTTGGACACAGGCAAGTACACCTTGCTTGACATTTACTATGCAGTATTTACATTTGACCAGTTATTACTATTGTGTGCACTCGTCTCCATTGATGACTACCTTGTATAGAGTTAGTATAAACTTGACACTGACTCAGACACGTATCACATATGAGTGAGTTGAGTGCAGAGGTTCTGTGTTGACTGGCCCTTAACATATGATCTTGAGTCTGTTAGCAGTTTGGTTTAGTTGTACTATATTTACTATAACGTCTTGCATATTGTTTGTACCACGTATACGGTACGAGTACATTGGGTGGGAAGAGTCTACTAGTGGTATATGAGAATTCTGTTTCCAATGTACGCTGGATGCTCGTAGCCCCTCGTTTCTCAAACCGTAGAACGCTTGGTGGCAGTTTCTTCTTCTTCTCCCCCTCTCATGTGCCACTAGAGATGTCTCGAGTGCATTTACACATAGATGGCTAGAACACCTTATTGCTTTCTTGTATTTCCTGTCATTGTTTGGTTAGGAAAATACTGGGTGGCATTCTTATTAGTTACTTTTACATTACTGCTCAGTATATTCTTGCATGTCATTTTCCTGTATATTTGTTATGTCCCTCTGAGGACCTGGTATCTTTTCCAGAGCTTGACGAGCATTTATTTCCGGCTGATTACGGAGTAGACGGACTTGTGGACGACGACTTTGAGGTGGAGCCGCAGCCTTGATCCTCTAGAGGCTAGCTACATCTTCAGACGTGGGTTCCATTTCCAGTATTCTGTTTATTTCTTTTTGCTACTTCATTTCATTCCAGATGTACTCATTTACTTTTAGTGGATTGCTCTCCTCTAGCCATAGTTGACATTTGGATTCTGTGGCACTGATGATTTTCCATTCTGTTATCTATTACATTATTTCATGGATGAGACTAGTTTACCTGCCTGTGATGTTACTTATTAGTTATACTTCAGCGTACTACAATCGAATCATAGTCCATTAAATTGGGTTTAGCTATGCTAGATTGTACAGCTGGCATGCCACGTGTTCCCGATCCGATTATTTGGAACTGGGGCGTGACAAAAATATAACCTGATTCACGAGTTATAGGCTTATACCATATCATCGAGACAATACGACACCCTTACAACCAAACAAGGACAAACGGTGCCAATATCGTGCCGAGATAAGATATATCCTATAGCTATGGGCTGGTAAAAGGGCTTCTGATCGTGACTTCGGTCCATAGCCCATCGCAGCACAATAGCCTAACCCGACAACCAAATAAGGACATGGGTTGGACCACGCACCACGATAGTCCATGTTCCTTAGTTGCTAACAGAAGAAAACATATCACAAAATAAGTCAGCTTACAAGCGGCCAATCAATCCTACGACTTTCTAAGATTTGTCTGGATTATCCCAGTAATGCAATATATATAGGAATCCTCAGATCATATCGCATTCCAGCAGGGCTAGCCAAACCATTATATACAAGCAAGCACGAAATGTATCGGTCCCTCGAAAGGCCACCGCGCCAGAATAAGCAGTAACGGTTCCAGCTCTCCTATAGGAAGAGCTGGCTCGGCAGTCACAAATCAGATACTGCACTCTACTAGTGCGGATGACTATACAGTATCCGAGGCGGCCAACCCGATGCGCCAGGACGAGACCCATGGCGGCTGGTGACGTACGATCTCGAGATTCTGTTCCCTCCCAATGCTTCTACCAATTTAAGTTTCTTAGATTAACCCTATTTTGATATGGAATTACATGTCGTGGTCACATGGTCATCCTCCTATATGTCGTACCATAGTACGCGTACCCTAAGTATGAATCCACATCGGCCCGATCTAGATCCATGCTTAGTGTAATGCTTCAAACAACAATCAACATACCACGACACTATTACTGACCAATTACCATGACTGTACTGGAAGGTACACATGTATTGACATATAACACGAATGATCACTTGGCATGTAGAGTCATACCTTAGTACACTTATTAAATGGCACCGCAGTGCATACTAATATTGTATCTCAATACACACTTAGAATAGGTACCAGCATGTATACAGGTAATCAGGTCAGGAACACGGTCAAGTCAGAAAGTCACGTGGACCCCTCGTGACATAAAATTCACATGTGAATTCAGGTTAAAGTGAGACATGAAGATCCTTGAAGCCAATACAAAGATCTACAACTTTTATGTTGGGAGTTGGGAGAAATTTTGGCCACAAATCAGTCAAATAGGACATAAAACAGCCAAAATAGACACTATACGACACTATTCAAGCTATACGGCACTATTCATCCTGCGGTACTATTCATCTTATGCGGCTGCGGCACTATTCATTCCATGCAGCTGCGGCACTATTCATTCCAGCGGCTGCGATACTATTCATTCCTGCGGCTGCGGCACTATTCATCTCATGCGGCTGCGGTACTATTCATTCCTGCGGCTGCGGTACTATTTATTCCTGCGGCTGCAGCACTATTCATCTCATGCTGCTGCGACACTATTCATGCAGCACTATTCATCGTCCCTGCCAAAATCAGGGCAGATGACATAGAAAATATCCAAATATTGTTTTGGCCATAACTTTCTCAAAACAAGTCAAAATCTAACTTTTCAATGGTCAAAATTAGGTAGAATTGAATTTCCTACAACATAGGACCATTAGTTTTCGAAAACAACCAAGTTTGATAGATCAAAACCATAAAAATCCATAAAACTCTAGTTATAGAAACTTAGATCTATACCAAACTAGCCATTAAAATCAAAAACTCCATGAACTAAACTTGTAGAGAATAAAGAGAAGAACAATAGTAGACAAATAATATCTAAGAAAAATCAAGAAATGAAAAATGCAAGAATCTCTCCATTTGGTGCAAGATGTACTTGCCTATTGGTTGGGAGAAAAAGAAATGAAAAGAGTGAATGAGGAGAGAGAGTGAGTAAGAGAATATATATAAGGGTTGGCTTAAGAAAACCCTAAGCCCTAAACATGCTCTAACCATGTGACTAATGACATGTTAAATGCTACATGATACAACTAATTAAATTAATTAAATAAAATCCTAACCACAACACGGTTCAGAAATCTTATCATCGAAATAGTGAACCACGCCTGCAACCAAATAAGGACAAGGGGTGGCACACTAATTCGCGACGAGATACTGTTCCATGCCATGGCCAGTTATAAATATATGATACATACAATCAAGATACAGGTGCCAGATACCATATACATGAAAAATCAAAAAATTATGTATTCCGGGAATGGGGAGTGACACTTGAACTGTAAACATGATTGATATATCCTTGTTTTGTTTTTGTCCATTATTGATACCTCGTGTCCTTATCTTTCATGGAAACACCACCTACTTCTTCTTTCGAGGGTTCAGTTGCTCCGCCGTCTCATGCAAATCAGATGGATAGTCATGATCAGACCCCTCCTCCGCAAAATTAGAATCCAACACCATCTCAGCATTCGTCGGCAGCTCAGTTTACTCCTGTCCCATCAGCTCAGCCAGCTTCGTTAGTCCCTTCAGTACAGCCAGCCCAGATAGACCAGCGTGCCCTACTCGAGATGATGAGGGGTATGATGGAGGCACAGCAGCAACAACATCATAATCAGCTTCAGATCCAACAGCAGGTGGTTCAGTTGTACCAGCAGTTGTAGCAGGGCTAGGACTATACCAACAACACCCTCTGCCAGGGCGTTACAGTAGCCTTGGAGGCGAGTGGTCGTCGTGGTCACAACTCAGCATCCGACTTTAGTCGCCTGCGTCCAGCTCAGTTCTTCGGCACCGAAGATGCAGTATCAGCCGATTCTTGGCTTCAAGACACCGAGGCTATTTTGGAGACAGCTAGGACTCCAGCAGAAGATAGGGTAGTAGTGGTGAAGCTGTAGTTATCAAACATTGCCCACGACTGGTGGGTAGCACATGAGATGGGTCTTCCTAGGCCTATTAGTTGGAAGATATTTTGGGAGCGCTTCCAGGAAAAGTTCTTCCACACCTCAGCCAAGTTCCAGCTTCAGCAACAGTTTATCAACCTTCGTCAGCAAACGAGGACCGTGGATCAGTATGTGGCAGAGTTCAGTAGGCTCAGTCGATTTGCATCGCATATGGTAGCTTCCGATGGTGATAGAGCTCGGAGGTTCGAGTAGGACTTGCACTTGGAGCTTCAGCAGCTCATGGTAGGCCATTTTTACGACACCTTTGATACAATATTGAGAGCAGCCAGATCCTTGGAGATGACCAGTCAGAGGAAAGAAAAGAGGACCGGAGGTCAGAATAGGTCACACTCGGCTGTAAGGAGCACTACCATTCAATCCTCAACCCCCGTACCAGCAGTCAGAGCTCCCAATCATCGACCTCCTCGTCAGACAGTATCATCAGCCCCGACGGTGACATCAGTACATCAGTCTAGGCAGTTAGGTCAGCCAGGATGTGATTACTGTGGAAAGCTAGGGCATACCAGGGCCTAGTACAGGAGGGCCAACGGTTAGTGTCTCGGATGCGGGGCATCTGATCATATGGTTGGGTCTTGTCTTCGTAGACGTCCAGAGGCTTCATCGGTTGCCCCAGTGCCATTGGTGATTGAGGGTCAGAGGGGACCAGCAGAGTTAGCACGATCCTATGTTCAGCGCCCGCTTCTGACGCAGTCCCATCAATTTCAGCACCAGCATCCAGCACACTATGTCCAAGCCCTGCGAGCAGGACCGAGCCAGCAGCAGACTACATGAGTACCCCTGAAGCGTGGGCCGGCTTTTAACATGAGCTTGAAGGAGCTGTTGGCCGAGGGCGGTCAGATTGTAGATAAGATTTTGAGTATTTCCTTCAGTTTATCTTACTCTTGGGTTTTGTTGACGATCATGTATTCCACCTATATTCGGAGTAAAATGGTCAACTCAAATATGTTTGGTGAGTGAAGGCGAGTTTCTCGTTCCACTATTCTGCCTTCGTATCCTATGATACGCGATATCTATCATGTATCCCGACTACGTAGGTGTGTCCTGGATTAGAGTCATGTCTTCGACTAAGTCATTGGTACCGACTTACTTCGAGACTTGACCCGTGTCACGACCTACACCCTAGAGTAAGGACACGAGACGTGGGTATGTCCAGCGTACGCCGCAGTGTCGGCGGTAGAATGCTGTCCTAGGTCAAACATCTAACAATATAAAGGTACATGTACAGTATATACACTCCGAATGGAGGTGACAGAGCAAATACAGTCTCAATCACATCTAAGGTAGAGCAAGATAAAAGATAGATAGATAGATGAGAACATAATAAAATCCATAGAGAATACAATCCAGATAAAGTCTAAGTGTCTAAGATAAATACATATCCAGAAAATCATCTCAATATCTCAATACAGTAATCCAGAAATAGATAAATGAAAGACATCCTAATATAAGGGAGTGTCATCCACTGCTAGTGGGTCCTGCTGCTGGTCCAGGTCACAGCAATCCTCTAGGGTCGCACCGTAATAAGTAGGGCAGAATGTCTCAGCCTCGTCCTCTATAATATTTTCAACAGGTCCAGTCAGGACAGGAGCGAGTACAGTACATCTCAACAAATCATAACATGTTAGGAAATATAAACATGCTAGAGAGTAAGATACAGGAAACTGAAAGAATAACATGATGAAAAAGGAAGACTGTAAGTAAATAAATACAATAGATATGAGAACTAACAGTGCTAGTGATTCAGAGTACAAGACGGTTATGTAAACGGTACGATGTTGTACACGAGTAATCTAAAGAGGTTGTACACGAGTAATCTACTAGATTGAATACATAACCACTTCTACTCTCCCGCCCTAATCAATAAACAAGGATCTAGCCAAGTTATGTTATTGCACACGAAGTATAGTCGTACACGAAGATCATGTGAGCATATGAGTATACACGATTTCACACGATTTGTACACGAAAAGCACGAACACAAGGAGTACACGATGCTTATAATAAAGTACACGAACATGAAAAACTCGATGTATCCGCTAAGGGGATAACATCGCACGACAAGATCCATATAGTACCAATCCGTGTTTCCAACGTGTCAGCATCATGTAAAGTAATCTAAAGCAGTAAATATACTCCTAAGCAGGATATGAAATGATCAGAGAATGTACTCGCCTGTATCCTGAGTATCTGAAGAGTATCTACTGTCCGAGGAGTGGTGTCTGTCTCCTATAGAACAGTACAAGTCACTATAAGTCTAAAATAATATATCGGACTGCTACAATGCATCTACATGATGTTTAGGGTCAAACTGGACTAAAGTCAACTCTCGGTCAACTCTAGTCAACTAGACTAGTCAAACTAGGTCAACTAGGTCAAGCCTAAGCCAAACAAGTCTCACTAAGCCTAACCAGCATATTCTAGCAAGCACACATAATCTAGGCTATACAAGCCAACTACATACCTTAACTGGCATTCAAGCCATAAATACAGGTTATGAGCCATAGGCTAAACACACATTATGAACATTCCACACATTCACACATATTTAAATATATTTCTAATTTAATATAGCTAATCACATTATACACATAGGCCACATTATAATATCACATATAGGTGTACATACATATATACATATATATACATAGGGTGATAGGGATTAGTGGATACATGGGTGTGTGTGTAGTGTTAACATAGTGGCATGTGTGTGTGATATGGTGAAATAGAGGACAGTAGAGTGTTGTGTCAGTTTAGTGATAGGAGTAGTGTAAAACTGAAAACAGTGTGTGTGTGTAAAACCTGTGAGAGTGTAGCATGTGTCAATGGGAACTTAGAAATTAGGAAGTGTAGATACATGTGTGTGTGTAGAGTATGATATAGTGTGTGGCATGGTGTGTGGGTATGGGGACATGAGAGTGTGTGATACCAGGGAATTAGTTAACAGTGTAGTGTGTCAATAGGAATAGGAAATAGTGTCAATAGTTTAGTGCTAGGAATTTAAGTGACAATGATGTGTATTAGGGAACCAATCTCAGGTTTGGGTATTCAGGAAAATAGGAACTAATGATATTTTATTAGCTAACAGTTAACTCTCATGTGTGTGGGTGTGGAACGTTAGGTGGCATAGGTTATTAGGAAATATAAAACTGAATTCAGTGAATCAAACTTCCTATATCAACATGAATCCCACATTACAGTAAACTAACATATGTGTATTTGCATTAGCACATGGTACTAATCATCAATTCAGTTTTTAGAAAAGAATCAAATGGTAGTTCATATTAACTATCAATTAACTCAAGGACCCAATCAATACACATTTTGAAAACCCCTTAACATTGATAACAACCACTAACATGAATTAACCAACAGTGAACTAACACAAATGCATAAGAAATTAACATGGAAATAACTCAACAAATCAGTTTAAAAACTGGAATAAAAAGTTCAGGATTTGAAATACCAGGACTGTGTATCAGTCCACATATGTACAGCCCAATCCACATGTCGAAATCCCATTACAAGAACATAAAACCTAATCTATCATGTAGAACCAACCCAACAGGAACTAATACACATGTAGGATCAAAAATGACAATTTAAAACATCAATTAAATCAGTTAAAAATAGGGAATAAATCTCAGAAATTCAAACTGAACTCGTGTATCAGTGAAACATAGGGAAATTGAATTTCGAATACAAAAACATGTTAAAATGTTAATTAATTGGTTGGTAATTCATGTGACATGTGTACACGTGTCAAACATGGTATTCGTGTCCCACCAAGTGGACACGAACATGTCCCGCACACTCAAAGACACACGAGTGCACTGCACAGTGCACAGTGTCGTGCACGCATGCACGCGTGTCCCGCACGCGACACAGGCCACGTGGTGACACGTAGCCTTGCGTACATGTGCACCATGGGTAGGACTACCCCTAGGAATGCCTGCACAGTGTCTACGACACGTGTCGTGTCCGATATGAACGCGTATCAGTAGCGCTTTTGCACGCGCATCGACAGGCCGTACGGCCAGTGCGGGGAGGATTTCTCCTTGCACATGCAACCATATCGACCCAAATTTTGGGATGATGGTGGAAGACAATGCCCCATCATGCTCACCAATTTTTGCGTGTCCATGTGTCCTGTGTCGGGAGTTATGATCCCCGTGATGCAGGACACAGTGTTCGTGCGCGCGGTCAGCATGTTCGTATCCCCGTGTGGACACGATACGAAACTAAAATTAGGAACAAACCATAAAAATCCATAAGAAAACCCTAGATCTAGGTTTCCATTCAAATAGATTTACAAAAACATCAAATCGAGTCGGTTCGGGCATTTCGTCGAACACTTAGCTATAGGTTTGATACGTGTCCGATACGGACACGCAACCTAATGCAAATAACACAAAATTTTTATAGTAGCTAGGGCACACCTATTCCTAAGCCATCATGCACTAAAATAGGATTAAATCATAGTTTGAGGGTTTTTACCTATGTGTGTCAATCCTCCAAGAAAGCCCCAATGGAATGATTCCAAATACCAACTCCAAAGCTCCAAATGAACCAAAAACTGAGATTAACCTCCAGAAATAATAAACAACCAGGAATTAGAACCTAATGCAAAAGACTAGGGTTAAAAAGGAATTAAAATAAATTTATGGGGATTTTCGAAAGGGGAGAAAATACCTTTTCTTCAATTTCTAGGTCAAGCTCTAAAAGAGGCAAGAATTCCTCAACATGACATTAAATAGGGAGGGGTTCTCCTATGGCTGGTCATGAGTGGAATAATTAGGGTTAGGGTTTCCTAAATTGGCCCATGGGCTTAAGTCCTAATCATTTAAGTCATTAAGTCATAAGCCATTTCATAAAACCATAAATCATGACTTAAATTCACCAACCCAAATCCCCTCATTCTAAAACTAATCTCTAATGACTAAAATGGGTTAACTCAAGTTAGACTAGGGTTATCATAGCTAGGGTTAGGTTCTAGGCTAGTCTACTAGTCTCAACAAGTCAAAGTCAAACTAGAATTCACCAATTCAATAAATTAATTAAAAATTCAAAATTCACCCAAAATGACAAAAATACCCTCAAGCTAGAAATGTGGTAGTGACAAATCTACCCCCCTTAAAATAATTTTGTCCTCGAAATTAAAGGCGAAACTAATCTGATGAGAAGGATAGATAATCATACCTCACAGTGCAAACAAATATGGGTATCGCTCGCGCATCTCATCCTCCCGATCCCTGGTCGACTCTCCTGGAGAATGATGCCTCCATGCGATGCGAACCAAGGGTATCACCTGGTTTCTCAGCACCTTCTCTCGACGATCGAGAATCTCCATAGACGGCTCTGGATAACTGAGAGTAGGTCCAACCTCAATCTCCGAGTGATCAAGCACATGGCTAGGGTCAGCCACGTACCGTCTCAACTGTGATACATGAAATACGTTGTGGACTCCCACTAGTGCAGGTGGTAAGTCTAGCCTGTAAGCCATATCATCGACCCTTCCGCTGATCACAAAAGGTCCGATGAAGCGCGGGCTAAGCTTCCCACCTCCACCAAAACGTATAGTACCACGAGTTGGGGATATCCGCAGAAAAACCATATCTCCAACCTAATCACAAGCAAGGTCTCAAGTTTCAAAATAATCAAACACGATCAAACAAACAAAACAAAATACAACCTACTTCTAATTCTATCTCTAAATCTGTACCTCAAACTCTAACGGCCTCCGGTGGCTATCGGCCCAGTGCCGATGTTTGTCCTGCGCCACGTGAAGTCTGTCCCTGATGAGCTTCACCTTCTCGGCTGCGTCAACAACCATCTCTGATCCCAGTAAAGCTCGCTCTCCAACATCATCCCAAGATAAGGGTGTACGACACCTACGCCCGTACAGAGCCTCGGAAGGTGACATCTCAATGCTGGCCTGAAAACTATTATTGTAAGCAAACTCCACAAAATGTAGATGATCCTCCAAGGAACCTCCAAAATCCAAGACGTACGTCCGTAGCATAACCTCAAGCGTCTGAATTGTCCTCTCTGATTGTCCGTCCGTCTGGGGGTGGTATGCAGTACTAAACTTGAGCTGAGTGCCCACACTAGTCTGCAGACTCCTCCAGAAATGGGAAGTAAAGCGACTATCCCGATCAGAGATAATGCTGACGGGAACTCCATGAATCCTGACTATCTGCCGCATGTACATCTCTGTAAGCCTCTCTGTAGACGTACCCACCTTGAATGGCAAGAAGTGGGCCAATTTGGCCAACTTGTCAACGATGACCCAAATTGTGTCTTTCCCTTCTGGTGTACGCGGCAACCCAGATACGAAATCCATGGTGATATGCTCCCACTTCCACTCTGGAATGGGCAATGGCTGCAATAATCCTTCGGGCCTCTGCCTCTCTGCCTTGACCTGCTGACAGACCAAGCATCTAGCTACGAAGCGAGCTACCTCCCGCTTCATCCCGTACCACCAGACGTGCTCTCGCAGATTCTTGTACATCTTGTTGGTACCAGGATGTATAGAGTACTGTGATCTGCGAGCCTCCTGTATGATCTGCTCCGTGAGCTCTCCACTAGGCACATATAACCTGGAACCGTGCCTCAAAGCACCATCCTCTGCAAGAGAAAACTCGCCATCCACCAGCCCTGTACGAACCTGCTCTCGAATACACCGCAGAGCTACATTCTCGAACTGTGTCGACTTGATCCTCTCCATCAAGTCCGACTGAATCTGAAGGCCCCACATCTGTATCTGCACTCCGGGCATGATCACCTCAATCCCAAGTCTCTCCAAGTCTGCAAGCAAGTGCCGATCCATAGTCAAACACATGGCTGTCGGATACCTACTCAAGGCATCGGCAACCACGTTGGCCTTCCCTGGGTGATACTGTAGTAAGATGTCAAAGTCCTTCATCAACTCTAGCCACCTGCGCTGCCTTATGTTGAGCTCTTTCTGTGTAAACATATACTTCAAGCTCTTGTGATCTGTGAAAATCTCTACCGTCTCTCCATATAAGTAGTACTTCCACAACTTTAGAGCAAAAATCACTGCTGCCAACTCCAGGTCATGGGTGGGGTAGTTCTTCTCATGGGGACGTAACTGCCTGGAAGCATAGGCAATCACCTTTCCATGTTGCTGTAAGACACAACCCAGCCCCTTCCCTGAAGCGTCACTATAGATAGTGAAACCTCCCGAACCTGAAGGCAATGTCAGAATCGGAGCTGTCGTAAGCCGCTTCTTCAACTCATCAAAAGCTGCCTGACACTCCTCTGACCTAACAACTCAGCATCCTTCCGGGTCAGCCGAGTCAATGGCTCTGCAATCCTGGAGAAATCCTGCATAAATCTCCTATAATATCCTGCCAGCCCCAAGAAGCTCCTGATCTCTGCTACTGAAGTCGGCGCTGCCCAGGCCTCAACTGCTGTGATCTTCTTCGGGTCCACTGAGATACCATCTCCAGTCACCACATGACCCAAGAAGTCAACTCTATCCAGGAAGAACTCATACTTCGAGAGCTTGCCATACAGCCTCTTCCTCCTAAGTGTCTCCAGAACCACTCTCAAGTGCTCCTCGTGCTCCTCCTCTGTCTTCAAATACACCAGGATATCATCAATGAATACCACCGCGAACTTGTCTAAGTACTGGTGGAACACCTTGTTCATTAGGTTCATAAACACTACTGGTGCATTGGTCAACCCAAACGACATAACCAAAAACTCAAACTGTCCGTACCGCATCTGAAAGCGGTCTTCGGAATATCCTCCCCCTTCACCTTCACCTGGTGGGAACCTGACCTCAAATCATTCTTGGAGAACACCCGAGATCCGTTCAACTGATCAAAGAGATCGTCGATCCGCGGCAGTGGGTATCTGTTCTTGATCGTCAGGTTGTTGACTGCCCTGTAGTCGATACACATCCGTACCGATCCATCCTTCTTGGGTACAAAGAGTACCGGTACACCCCAAGGTGAAGAACTCGATCAAAGGAAGCCCTTGTCCTGCAGCTCATCCATCTCCTTCTTCAGCCCTACCAACTCACTATTGTTCACCCGATAGATATGCTGAGAAATTGGTTCTCCGCTGGAAACCAAGTCTATCGAGAACTCTACATCCCTGTCCGGTGGAAGCCCTGGCAACTTCTATGGAAATACGTCCATAAACTCTGCAATCAAGGGATGTGGAGCCACCTGCTCCTCAACTGAAGCTCCGCAGAAGACTCCGCTATCCTGCTCTGTCTGCCGCCGGGTGTACTCGAACTCTGGCTCTCCTAGCGCTCCAAACAAAACTCTACCCCCTCGACAATCAATACGGGCGTGATGTCTGCTCAACCAGTCCATACCTAATACGATATCGTAGTTCGGTAGTGGCATGACGAGCAGACTCACCCCCAGCTCCTGGCCTCCCAAAATAATGCTCTGCCCTCTGCAAACATCACTCACGAGGATGACACCACCCCCGGTCGTGATCTTACAGATCCTAGGCAACGGTTCAGATACAAGACTATGTCTAATAGCATATGATACTGACACAAAGCTGTGGGAAGCCCCGGAATCAAAGAGTGCAAAAGCTGGAATGGAGTCGAGAAGAACCGAACCTGCTATCAACTCTCCTACGACCTCTGTATCCTCGACTGCCATGGCGAAAGCTTGCCCCTGCTGTCCTCCTCCCCATGCCTGCTGCTGGTGCTGGTGGAACCTCTGCTGCTGAGTCTGTAGTGGCCCCTTCAGCTGGCCTGCTGCAGCCTTGGCTGCTCCACCTCCTCCTAGTACTGGACGTATCGACGCTACTGGACAGTCTCGCATCTGATGGTCTGCTGATCCATACATCAAGCATCTACCATGTCTCATCCTGCACTCCTCCCACTTGTGCCCAGGCTTCTTGCAGAAGGTACAATTGATAGCCCGCTGCTGCCCTCTCGACTGCTGATGCTGTACCTGCTGAAAAGGTGCCTGGCCCTGATGCTGATACTGCTGCTGATGCTGATGAACTGGCCTCTGTGGCTGCTGGTACTGGAAATGAGGCCTCTTGGCCTGGCCCCCGCTGCTGCTACCACTCTGGAAGTTACGACCCCTCTTCAGCTTCAACCCCAGGTCATCCTCCGCTGCCATAGCCCCAGAAAATATCTCCGTAAAGGTAGCGTTCCGGTCGCTCTTAGTCAGCGACCGAACCTCCCTAATCAAGCCTCGGCAGAACTTTTTTGCCTTCGACTTCTCAGTCAAGTCATCTATAAAACAGGCCAACCGACAAAACTCCCCGGCGTACTCAACTACCATCTGGTTTCCCTGAGCCAGACCCTCAAACTGTGCCTCTATGCCTACCAAGGCCACATCTGGAAAGAACTGCTCCTTGAACTGCTCCATGAACTGGGCCCAAGTCTCGCCTTCAACTCCTACCCTAGGATCTGTCTGGTACCATGCATGGGCTAAGTCCTGCATCTGACTGCCCGCCGCCTTGATCTGGAGTCGAGCTGGTATCTCCGCCAGCCTGAATATCTCCTCGATATGCTCTATCCAGTCGTCTGCATAATGGATGCCCTCTGTACCCAGGAACTCTCTGGGATGAATCTTCTGAAAGTCCTGTATGCCCTTTTCCCTCCGACGGGGTTGCTGATGTGTAACACCCTGTTTTCTGAAAATTGGGTATTTTTGAAATTTATTATTTTATTATTTAAATATGGAGTTATAGTCATGATATGATTTTTGGTGATTTTAGATTGATTAAAACTATTTTGTTAAGTCATGACTTATGACTTTGTGATTTTGACTAGTGTAACTATAGTGTAACCCTATAGATTATGTGACCTAGAGACTAACCATGACCATATGAGCTTAACCATGTGATTAGGATGTCAAATTATCCCTTTTTGATCAAAAGGGTATTTTGGTAATTTTCTAGAATTTTTTTAGAATTAATGTGATTTATTAGGCGAATAGTGTCATGTTAGTTACTAACCTAGTTTAGCCTTAATCTAGATGTTAGTCATGACCTAGAGACTAAGTTAGAGGGTTTAACTAAAGTAATGTTAAGCCTATAGAATATCTAGATATTTCCATTTAGAAAATATCTCATTTAGATATTTACCTTGATTTTAGTAAAATATCAAACCTTTACCCTTAAAGTCCTTGCCTTCTCCCTTAAGCAAGGCCATAGGACACCCCCCCCTTGCTTGGTCGGCCAAGGAGACCCCCTTGGCTGCCATGACATGCCCCCCCCTATATGTACACCCCCACCTTCACAAACCTTCATTTTCAATACCTAGTTTTTCCTCTACCTTCACCACTTCATAACTTAGTCATTTTAGCTCCAAATTGGACCAAACTTGTTCCATTGGAACCCCCTACACTTGAGGATGCTAAGGGAGGCTTAGTAGCAAGGTTGCACAAGGATTTGGACACCCCAAGGTGAAGAAGAAACCCCCCCTTGAAGTGGTTTACATTGATTTTGGCCAAATAGGTAAAGTGCCCTAAACCCTACTAAAATAGTGATTTCTCTTCATGGTTGCATGCATTAGGATACCATGGTCATGTAGGTCAAGTTTGGTAGGATTTTGATATGGTTTGGTGTCCGTATCGGACACGTATCTAGGTTTTAATTAGTGTGTTTGGTGAAATGCCACTTAGGAATTAATGTTCTGTTTTTGTAAAATAAATTATATATTTGGGTAGCCCTAGATGGGTAGGACACATTTTCCTAGGTCTGAGCACAAAACAGGACACTGTTCGTGTCCAAATCGGACACGAACTCACTGGGTTTACACTCACTGACACACACTGTTTACACTGGAAACACGTAGGTGTTTGACACCTTGTTTCGTATCCACACATGTTGTGGACACGATGCAGTGACACGGACACGAACCTAGACCCTAGGCCGACCCACTGACACGAGCACGTGGCCCCACGTGCCACGTGTGAGGCACACGAGGCCCCGTCCTCACTGCACGACACGTGCACGAGCCACTGTGTAGCTCCCCTGCTACTCGGGGCTCCTAGCGGACACGACACGCGACGTGGACACTTGAAACTTGGTCTGAGGGTCGGGGCAGTGTCTGACACACCCCTCCCAAAGTTTCAGACACGCTGGTGTCGTGTCGAGGGAGAAAATCCACTCGCACTGATCACACACTGTTCTGACACGCACACAGAACACGCACTGATACGTGCGTGTAACTCGGACACGGACACACTTGGACACAAATTAGGTTTTGGGATACCTAGTAGACCCCTAGGCGAACCTACCCCTAGGTGCACGAGATCCCACGTGTCCTGTGTCGTGAGTACGAGACACAGGAACTCTAGCCTGACACAGCCCTAAAATTTTACCCGATTCTGTATTTTGACCCACGGACACGTTGTGTCGTGTCGTGGTCGTGTCTAAGGCACCTAGGACACTAGAAGACACCTAACCCTAGGTTTACCAACCACCCATTTGGGATCTTAGCAATGTTTAGGGTTTCAAATTCGAAATACCCCCATTCTCTGTTCTCAGTTTCTGTAATCCCATTTTCTCTGTATTTTTCCAGTTTTTATTTTGGTTTTTGATTTGATTTTAATCAATGTATACATGTGTATTTGTGTATTTTATACTGTATATGTATAGTATATATGTAGATGTGTGTGTGTGTCAAGTTTCATAGTATATAGAGGTGTGTATAGGTGTGTGTGAGTATATATACATGTATGTGTAATATATACACTGTGTGTATATATTCAGTGTGTGTGTGTGTGACTGTGCTCAGTTTCTGAACTGAGTTCAGTCCTAAACACCCAACCCTAACCTCAGTCCCTAACCCTAAACACAACCCTAACCCTAATCACTCTCTCACTTTATCACTCTCTCTATATATAAGTCTATGTATATATATAAGTATATGTATATATATATGTTATATATATATATAGTTGATATGATATATATATATGTATGATACCTTGTATAGGCTAGGTTTACATAGAAACCTATAAGTGATATTAGCCTATGGTTTTGATCTATTAGCCTATGGCATTAGGCCTAACCCTAATTAAACCTTGACCATGACCTAGTTAGCTAGTTGACCCTACTTTGACTGAGTATTGACCAAAGTCGACTATAAGTCAACCTTGACCTAATTGACTTAGAATGGACTTAGATGGTTTCTAAATGACTTGGTAACCTAGTTTGACTAAACCCTAGACTATGGACTAGTTGGTTTAGGTTTTGACCTATTATTGAGTAGTTGTGATTTAAAGTTATATGGGTAGTCCTAAGTAGAATGAAGATATGTATGGGGTTAAGTAGGATACTTAGAGTTAAGTCTTAATTTGAGTTAGAGTATGGTTTAGCTTGGTTATAGGATAAGTTTGGATTGTATTATGTATATTATATGTGATGTACTTGTATAGGAGATTGGTTATATCTTAGCCTTATAGTATGGTATCATAGGTATCCTAAGACAGGTTAGCCTATGGTTATGAGTTACCTTATAGAGTTGACTTAGATGATTGACCCTTGACCTAATCACCTAGATGATTAGTCTATGTTGACCAGAACCTTGATTAGCCTAAGTTTGACCTAGAATTGGTTTAGCTTGACCACATTGAATAGTGTTTGACTAGTTTGACTAGAATGTTGACTAGGAGTTGACTTTAACCTAGATTGGACTAGTTTAAACTTGTTTGACCTAGTTTGACCTTGTATGACTTAGTTTGACTTTCTGTGACCTGATATAACTTGATATGGCTTAGTTGACTATGGAGTTGACCAAGTTTGACTTTGACCTAGATTGGCTTAGAAATCATGTAGATTGCATTAGTTCTTTCATTTATTTTCATATTAGACATATCATAATTGTATTTCCCTATTTTAGGACATTGTGACCCTGGTACAGACATCTGATATTACACTACTCTTTCCAGAGTGTCAGGCGAGTACATTCTCTGATAGTTCTTTCATTATTTGTCATTTACTGTATTTCAGTTCTAGTTAGCTATATGTGATTCTCTGTACAAACACGATTAGTATTGCTGGATCCATTACATGCGACACTCATTTATTCATGTCTGGCCTCTATATCTGGAATCACTACTGGCATCACCCTACTGGAATCATTTCTGGAATCATTGGCTGGACTCATACTGGTTGTAGTGTTGGATTATGGATTCATTTGTGGGTGGGGAAATACTTGAGTAGACATGTGAACATACCTAAAATCTGGAACCACCTCCCTTGGAACTATTCTGGAATGCTAGCCATCCCACACTTGGCCGAGTGTGCGATGTGCCTGATTACCCCTAGCCGTTTACATGTTGATCTCAGTATTTTAAAACACACTGTTAGAGTATAGTCTGGACTTACCCTGGAATCATGGATCACTTCTGGACTCATTTTACTGGACTCATCTGGTACTGGAATCATCTAGTATTGGATTATATGGACTGGACTCACACTGGGATTACCTTTTATACTGTCTGGACTTATACCATGTTATTCTAGTTCAGCTAGTTTACTATAGTCTTCCTTGCCATGTTTTCTTCTCTTGTTAGTTACTTTACTTCCCTTGTACCCTCACTGTTTCTCTACATCATTATCTGTATAAAACTGCCATGCTCATCTGTATAACTGTCTAAAAACTGCTTTATAGTCTTTGTCATTTACTTGGGATTTCTAGATGAGATGTGCTCGTTCCTGTCCTGATTGGACCTGTTGAAAATATTACAGATGATACTCCTGACGACACATGCCCTTCTTACCATGGACCTGGCGAGGGATTAGCTACCTTGGGTTCCGACTCTCAGGAGTGATTCAGGAGTTTAGCTAGTAGACTTACTTAGCTTTCATATTTTGAGCTTGTTGTATTAAACTTGAGATATCGAGTTGTATTAGAGTTGTTTGAGATATTGTTGTTATTATTTCAGTAGTTTAAATTTCTGTTGTTGTTAGTTGGTATCTAGATTTCTGTGTTATCTTATCGTGCTTAGATTGTGATTGAGTATATCATATCTTTTACTTGTCTTCCTCTCGGAGTTGAGATCTTGGCAAGTACATTATATACACTGCATGAGATTAGTTAGCAACCTAGGACAGCGTTCTACCGCCGACACTGCGGCGTAGGCTGGACGTACCCACTTCTCGTGCCCCTATACAGGGTGCGGGTCGTGACACGTTTTTAGTGGTGGCCCATGCAGGTCTCGAGTTTATGTAGTGGTATTCGAACTAGAGTATTACTACAGCCTGTGATAGGATTTGATAATAGGCTTAGAGAGAGGATACTCAATCACAACTAGGAAATTTCCAGGGATTTGAATCTACTGACTTTTGTTCAAATCTGTATAATCTATTTTCGCATTATCCTTGATACTGTCATCCTTGTACCGTTATTGACTTCCTTATTGATCTGTCTTCAGGATGGTGGAGACTAGGTCACATCGCTCTGTGCCGGCAGATTCTGAGAGGTCTGCCGATTCTCGTCCAGTACAGCCTACAGCTGGGACTGTACCACTCCTTACGTCTGCTCACGTAGGAGTATCTACTTTTGGTAGTCCTCCTCCACCTATTCCGAGGACTATCCCAGCTACCCCAGATATGCCTCCTCCGCAGTTTCGTCAGCCTCATTTTCAGCCAGAGTATCAGCAACAGCAGCAGTACCAGCAGGAGTACCAGCAGCAGATGCCATCTGGATTTGTGGATGCTGCACAGATGTTTACATATTTCCAGCAGTTCCTAGAGTCGCAGCAGACCCTGCAGCAGCGTCAGACGACGGCATTTACCAGAGGCATTGAGGATGTCCATCAGCTGGCTACAGCGACGATAGAGAGGCTGGCAGCCCAGCCGCAGGCAGGAGCAGGACAGCAGCAGAGGATTCCTGGCATCCAGGAGTTCAAGAAGATGCACCCCAGGGACTTCTTGGGTACTGAGGGGATACTTTATGCGGATGACTGGATAGAGCACATCGAGGAGATCTTTCGACTGGCGGAGATACCAGCCGGACTCCAGGTAGAGGCAGCAGCCAGCCAGATGCGGGATCTTGCCCGTACCTGGTATCAGACGGATCCGAGAGTAGGTACTCCAGGGCAGGCATGGAGAGCTTTCAAGGAGCTCTTCAAGGGGAAGTTTTTCCCAGATCAGGCAGTCGGCTCTTTGGAGACACAGTTCGAGAACCTGGTTCAGGGGAACCAGACTGTAGAGGAGTACGCCGGTGAGTTTTGCCGATTGAGCAGATTCGTAGAGGGCCTTAGCGAGACAGCGAAGGCGAGGAGGTTCAGAAAGGGCTTGGTCAAGGAAGTCAAGTCCTTGACCAAGAGTGACAGGAGTGCCACCTTTGAGGATATTCTGGCAGGAGCGATGGCAGCTGAGGATGATCTTGAGCTGAAGCTCAAGAGGGGCCGTGATACACAGGGAGCAGGCAGCAGTGGAGGTCAGGCCAAGAGGCCTCACATTCAGCAGACACCTGTTAGAGTTCAGCATCAGCCTCGAGGACAGGATCAGAGGATGCAGAGTTGTGGGTATTGCAAGAAGGTAGGGCATATTTGGGAGTCTTGTAGGAGGAGGCTGAAGGTTTGTCTATTTTGTGGGTCTGCTGCCCACAAGATGATAGATTGTCCAGTTGCACCTCCTTATGAGGGTGCTAGGCCACCTGTAGCTCAGCACCCGAGGGGTAGAGCTTTTGCGATGACGGTCGAGGAGACCGACGCTGCAGGTGACGGGTTAGCAGGTTTGTCTTTCCTGTCCTTCTTTTCCCATCTTATTGTGTGATTCCATTAGTACCTGTCAGGATATGCTTGTGATATGCTAGATAGCATAATTACCCTGTTGAGACTGTGAAATCACGACCAGTAGGACTATGATTGCATGTTATAGGATAGCTATTTATTGACTCTGATTGACTGGGGGTTTGACCTAGAAGGAGTACGACCGCCTTAATTTCGAGGACGAAATTATTTTAAGGAGGGTAGACTTGTAACACCCTGTTTTCTGAAAATTGGGTATTTTTGAAATTTATTATTTTATTATTTAAATATGGAGTTATAGTCATGATATGATTTTTGGTGATTTTAGATTGATTAAAACTATTTTGTTAAGTCATGACTTATGACTTTGTGATTTTGACTAGTGTAACTATAGTGTAACCCTATAGATTATGTGACCTAGAGACTAACCATGACCATATGAGCTTAACCATGTGATTAGGATGTCAAATTATCCCTTTTTGATCAAAAGGGTATTTTGGTAATTTTCTAGAATTTTTTTAGAATTAATGTGATTTATTAGGTGAATAGTGTCATGTTAGTTACTAACCTAGTTTAGCCTTAATCTAGATGTTAGTCATGACCTAGAGACTAAGTTAGAGGGTTTAACTAAAGTAATGTTAAGCCTATAGAATATCTAGATATTTCCATTTAGAAAATATCTCATTTAGATATTTACCTTGATTTTAGTAAAATATCAAACCTTTACCCTTAAAGTCCTTGCCTTCTCCCTTAAGCAAGGCCATAGGACACCCCCCCTTGCTTGGTCGGCCAAGGAGACCCCCTTGGCTGCCATGACATGCCCCCCCCTATATGTACACCCCCACCTTCACAAACCTTCATTTTCAATACCTAGTTTTTCCTCTACCTTCACCACTTCATAACTTAGTCATTTTAGCTCCAAATTGGACCAAACTTGTTCCATTGGAACCCCCTACACTTGAGGATGCTAAGGGAGGCTTAGTAGCAAGGTTGCACAAGGATTTGGACACCCCAAGGTGAAGAAGAAACCCCCCTTGAAGTGGTTTACATTGATTTTGGCCAAATAGGTAAAGTGCCCTAAACCCTACTAAAATAGTGATTTCTCTTCATGGTTGCATGCATTAGGATACCATGGTCATGTAGGTCAAGTTTGGTAGGATTTTGATATGGTTTGGTGTCCGTATCGGACACGTATCTAGGTTTTAATTAGTGTGTTTGGTGAAATGCCACTTAGGAATTAATGTTCTGTTTTTGTAAAACAAATTATATATTTGGGTAGCCCTAGATGGGTAGGACACATTTTCCTAGGTCTGAGCACAAAACAGGACACTGTTCGTGTCCAAATCGGACACGAACTCACTGGGTTTACACTCACTGACACACACTGTTTACACTGGAAACACGTAGGTGTTTGACACCTTGTTTCGTATCCACACATGTTGTGGACACGATGCAGTGACACGGACACGAACCTAGACCCTAGGCCGACCCACTGACACGAGCACGTGGCCCCACGTGCCACGTGTGAGGCACACGAGGCCCCGTCCTCACTGCACGACACGTGCACGAGCCACTGTGTAGCTCCCCTGCTACTCGGGGCTCCTAGCGGACACGACACGCGACGTGGACACTTGAAACTTGGTCTGAGGGTCGGGGCAGTGTCTGACACACCCCTCCCAAAGTTTCAGACACGCTGGTGTCGTGTCGAGGGAGAAAATCCACTCGCACTGATCACACACTGTTCTGACACGCACACAGAACACGCACTGATACGTGCGTGTAACTCGGACACGGACACACTTGGACACGAATTAGGTTTTGGGATACCTAGTAGACCCCTAGGCGAACCTACCCCTAGGTGCACGAGATCCCACGTGTCCTGTGTCGTGAGTACGAGACACAGGAACTCTAGCCTGACACAGCCCTAAAATTTTACCCGATTCTGTATTTTGACCCACGGACACGTTGTGTCGTGTCGTGGTCGTGTCTAAGGCACCTAGGACACTAGAAGACACCTAACCCTAGGTTTACCAACCACCCATTTGGGATCTTAGCAATGTTTAGGGTTTCAAATTCGAAATACCCCCATTCTCTGTTCTCAGTTTCTGTAATCCCATTTTCTCTGTATTTTTCCAGTTTTTATTTTGGTTTTTGATTTGATTTTAATCAATGTATATATGTGTATTTGTGTATTTTATACTGTATATGTATAGTATATATGTAGATGTGTGTGTGTGTCAAGTTTCATAGTATATAGAGGTGTGTATAGGTGTGTGTGAGTATATATACATGTATGTGTAATATATACACTGTGTGTATATATTCAGTGTGTGTGTGTGTGACTGTGCTCAGTTTCTGAACTGAGTTCAGTCCTAAACACCCAACCCTAACCTCAGTCCCTAACCCTAAACACAACCCTAACCCTAATCACTCTCTCACTTTATCACTCTCTCTATATATAAGTCTATGTATATATATAAGTATATGTATATATATGTTATATATATATATATATAGTTGATATGATATATATATATGTATGATACCTTGTATAGGCTAGGTTTACATAGAAACCTATAAGTGATATTAGCCTATGGTTTTGATTTATTAGCCTATGGCATTAGGCCTAACCCTAATTAAACCTTGACCATGACCTAGTTAGCTAGTTGACCCTACTTTGACTGAGTATTGACCAAAGTCGACTATAAGTCAACCTTGACCTAATTGACTTAGAATGGACTTAGATGGTTTCTAAATGACTTGGTAACCTAGTTTGACTAAACCCTAGACTATGGACTAGTTGGTTTAGGTTTTGACCTATTATTGAGTAGTTGTGATTTAAAGTTATATGGGTAGTCCTAAGTAGAATGAAGATATGTATGGGGTTAAGTAGGATACTTAGAGTTAAGTCTTAATTTGAGTTAGAGTATGGTTTAGCTTGGTTATAGGATAAGTTTGGATTGTATTATGTATATTATATGTGATGTACTTGTATAGGAGATTGGTTATATCTTAGCCTTATAGTATGGTATCATAGGTATCCTAAGACAGGTTAGCCTATGGTTATGAGTTACCTTATAGAGTTGACTTAGATGATTGACCCTTGACCTAATCACCTAGATGATTAGTCTATGTTGACCAGAACCTTGATTAGCCTAAGTTTGACCTAGAATTGGTTTAGCTTGACCACATTGAATAGTGTTTGACTAGTTTGACTAGAATGTTGACCAGGAGTTGACTTTAACCTAGATTGGACTAGTTTAAACTTGTTTGACCTAGTTTGACCTTGTATGACTTAGTTTGACTTTCTGTGACCTGATATAACTTGATATGGCTTAGTTGACTATGGAGTTGACCAAGTTTGACTTTGACCTAGATTGGCTTAGAAATCATGTAGATTGCATTAGTTCTTTCATTTATTTTCACATTAGACATATCATAATTGTATTTCCCTATTTTAGGACATTGTGACCCTGGTACAGACATCTGATATTACACTACTCTTTCCAGAGTGTCAGGCGAGTACATTCTCTGATAGTTCTTTCATTATTTGTCATTTACTGTATTTCAGTTCTAGTTAGCTATATGTGATTCTCTGTACAAACACGATTAGTATTGCTGGATCCATTACATGCGACACTCATTTATTCATGTCTGGCCTCTATATCTGGAATTACTACTGGCATCACCCTACTGGAATCATTTCTGGAATCATTGGCTGGACTCATACTGGTTGTAGTGTTGGATTATGGATTCATTTGTGGGCGGGGAAATACTTGAGTAGACATGTGAACATACCTAAAATCTGGAACCACCTCCCTTGGAACTATTCTGGAATGCTAGCCATCCCACACTTGGCCGAGTGTGCGATGTGCCTGATTACCCCTAGCCGTTTACATGTTGATCTCAGTATTTTAAAACACACTGTTAGAGTATAGTCTGGACTTACCCTGGAATCATGGATCACTTCTTGACTCATTTTACTGGACTCATCTGGTACTGGAATCATCTAGTATTAGATTATATGGACTGGACTCACACTGGGATTACCTTTTATACTGTCTGGACTTATACCATGTTATTCTAGTTCAGCTAGTTTACTATAGTCTTCCTTGCCATGTTTTCTTCTCTTGTTAGTTACTTTACTTCCCTTGTACCCTCACTGTTTCTCTACATCATTATCTGTATAAAACTGCCATGCTCATCTGTATAACTGTCTAAAAACTGCTTTATAGTCTTTGTCATTTACTTGGGATTTCTAGATGAGATGTGCTCGTTCCTGTCCTGATTGGACCTGTTGAAAATATTACAGATGATACTCCTGACGACACATGCCCTTCTTACCATGGACCTGGCGAGGGATTAGCTACCTTGGGTTCCGACTCTCAGGAGTGATTCAGGAGTTTAGCTAGTAGACTTACTTAGCTTTCATATTTTGAGCTTGTTGTATTAAACTTGAGATATCGAGTTGTATTAGAGTTGTTTGAGATATTGTTGTTATTATTTCAGTAGTTTAAATTTCTGTTGTTGTTAGTTGGTATCTAGATTTCTGTGTTATCTTATCGTGCTTAGATTGTGATTGAGTATATCATATCTTTTACTTGTCTTCCTCTCGGAGTTGAGATCTTGGCAAGTACATTATATACACTGCATGAGATTAGTTAGCAACCTAGGACAGCGTTCTACCGCCGACACTGCGGCGTAGGCTGGACGTACCCACTTCTCGTGCCCCTATACAGGGTGCGGGTCGTGACATGATGCGCCCTCTGAGCAGTCACCATCTCTACAGTAGTACGAACCAGCTGGTGCACCTTGTCTATCCCCTAGCGGAAGTCGGCAGTCTGTCGCTGCTGCTGCTGGCGGTGGGACTCCAGAATCCTCTCCACGAAGGAGAAGAGATGTACAGCATCTACCATCCCCGCAGGCGAAGGTTGCTGCAGTGGAAGGATCTCAGGAAGCACAGGGCTCTGCCTCCTAGCTGGTGGAGGTGCCCCTCCGAAAGCTGCAGAAACACCCACTCCTGAGGGCTGCACTGGCCCTGCGCTACCGGGAGTTGGCTGCTGGATGCGAGAGGTGACAGACCCCTCTCCAGCGTCTTCCGTCCCGGGGCGATGCGATCTCGTCTCAACCATCCTGGAGACACAGATCAAACAAGAAACAATTACTGAGAATGAGTCAAAATATCAAAAGAGGACAATTAAAATTTAAAGGAAGACAATAAGCAGCAAAATGTAGATATACAGAATCTGATAAGGAGTTTTTCCTAGTGTGATTGAGTACCTTCAAAATATACTAATTCCTACTACAGGCTGCAGTGATATTCTAGTTCGAATACCACTACATTTCTAAACTAGACCTGCATAGGTCACCAATAAAAATGTGTCATGACCCGCACCCTAGAGTAAGGATACGAGACGTGGGTACGTCCAGCCTACGCCGCAGTATCGGCGGTAGAACGCTGTCCTAGGTCAAACATCTAACAATATAAAGGTACCTGTACAGTATATACACTCCGAATAGATGTGACATAGCAAATACAGTCTCAATCACATCTAAGGTAAAACAAGATAAAAGATAGATAGATAGATGAGAATAGAATGAAATCCACAGAGAATACAACCCAGATAAAGTCTAAGTGTCTAAGATAAATACATATCCAGAAAATCATCTCAATATCTCAATACAGTAATCCAGAAATAGATAAATAAATGACATCCTAATCTAAGGAAGTGTCATCCACTGCTAGTGGGTCCTGCTGTTGGTCCAGGTCACGGTAATCCTCTAGGGTCACATCGTAATAAGTAGGGCAGAACGCCTCAGCCTCGTCCTCTGTAATATTTTCTACAGGTCCAGTCAGGACAGAAGCGAGTACAGTACATCTCAACAAATCATAACAGATTAGGAAATAGAAACAAGCTAGAAAGTAAGATACAGGAAACTGAAAGAATAACATGATGAAAAAAGAAGACTGTAAGTAAATAGATACAATATATATGAGAACTAACAGTGCTAGTGATTCAGAGTACAAGACGGTTATGTAAACGGCACGATGTTGTACACGAGTAATCTAAAGAGGTTGTACACGAGTAATCTACTAGATTGAATACATAACCACTTCTACTCCCCCGCTCCAATCAATACACAAGGATCTAGCCAAGTTATGTTATTGTACACGAGGTATAGTCGTACACGAAGACCATGTGAGCACATGAGTATACACGATTTCACACGATTTGTACACGAAAAGCACGAACACAAGGAGTACACGATGCTCATGATAAAGTACACGAATGTAACACCCAGTTTTCCAAATGAGGATAATTTTGAAATTTTGTATTTTAATTTATTTAATTATGATATTTAAATAATAATATAATTTTTGGTAATTTTTAATCATTTTAAAACTATTTAAATTATGACTTATGATTTTGGTGTATTGCTAGTAAAACCGTAGAGACTGTCTGCCCTAGAGCCTAGCCATGTGATTAGGATATTTAATTAATACATTTTAGCCTAGAGGGTATTTTGGTCATTTTAGGATTTATTTGAATTTATTATAATTTATGGGAATTTGTGTGATTTTAATATTAAATTAAATATTGCTATGTGTTATGTTAGTCTTGACTAGTTGAGACTTGTAGACTAACCTAGAAGCTAACCCTAGCCATGGTGACCCTAGTCTAACCTAGGTTAACCTATTTAGTCATTAGAAATTAGTTTTGGAATAGGAAGATTAAGTTTAAGTGGAATGGGTTCATGACTTAACTCTATGACTTGTGATTTTCCAATTCATGACTTATGAAATTGAACCATAGGCCCATGACTTAAGCCCAAACCCTAACAAGCCCACCCATGGCAGCGAACCTAGGATTTCACACCCTATTTAATGCCTCTTCCATTTGTTCTTGCCTCTTTTATTTATTCCTCCAAGTTTTGAAGAAAGAGGTTTGTCCATTCTTTCCAAACCCATAGATTATTCATTTTAATTCCTTTACACTCTAGTCTTTTGCATTAATTCCTAATCCATCTCTATTTCATGTCCATGGAGAGAAATCTCAGGTTTGGACCAATTTGGAGCACTTGGCCATCAAGAAGAAACCCCCATTTTTGAAGCTTTTCATTGGAATTTCAACATATAGGTAAATCCCTATTTGTTTTCCATAAATAAATTCACTTTATTTATTGTGTTTCTGAGAAAATTACAACTGTAGGAATCTAATCTAGAAGACGATTACTTTATCCCTTGGACGATGCGATGAAGAAAACTCGAACTTCGAAGAACTTGGACAGCAACTGGGCAATCTCTCTGTTCTCTCTGAATTGAATGTAGTATCTGATGAAGATAAAGAAACTCTTTTTTATAGAGTTCTGGATAACTGTTCTGAAGCATACGCTCAGTCAGTTACTTGACGTGTGCAAAACTGCAGGGACGCATGGCAAATTCTGATGGAGACACATTAGAGTGCGGTTGAAAGTAGTAGAATATATCTAGGAGAGATTGATGGCATGGGTGCCACGTTGCATAACTTCTGAATAAGTGGGTAACTGAGTACAGGACACGTAAGAACGTGTGTTGACTGTACGTTTAAAGTCATCCTGAATGCATTTGCTGTGATACACTGTCTTTGTTGAAGAGGAGTCATACGCTACCTTTTGAAGACATATGTCCATACGCTCACTTGGATAGTATAGAGTCATATAAAGCTGATACGCTCACTTTATTAACAAGGAGTCGTATGGAGTCCATACGCTTACTTGATTGACAAGGAGTCGTATGGAGTACATACGCTCACTTGGTTGACAAGGAGTCGTATGAAGTCCATACGCTCACTTGATTGGCAAGGAGTCGTATGGAGTCCATACGCTTACTTGGTTAGCAAGGAGTCGTATGGAGTCCATACGCTCACTTGGTTGGTAAGGAGTCGTATGAATTGAGGGAGTAGACACGTGGCTGTCCTCAATCTTCTCAAATATGCCATATCTTCTAATAACTAACAAATATCTCTCGAGCATCGTGTTGCAGATATGATGGTTGACAGACTGTCAGAAATGACAGTAATGATGGCTGTGCATTTATGATGGCTGATGAGCTGTCCTCGTAAGAGACAAAATCAATTCTCGAAAACCCATCTTCATAGGGCAGCTGTCTTTGCACGAAAGACGAAGTGTCAGATTCATCCTCTATTAAACATTTGCTGTGCTGTCATTCAAGAAATAATAAAATATTCACTGAGCGTACGGCTTTGGCTGAGCGTATGGCTTTGAGCGTATGGCTTTGGCTGAGCGTATGGCCTTGAGCGTATGGCTTTGGCTGAGTCTTATGTCAGTGTGTCATAATTTTTTATACCCTACAAGACCCCCTTCAAAGTTTTCGAACTTTATAAATTTCAAAAGTTCGAAATTACTTTGAACTTAAAGTGGGAATAAGTCTTGACACGCTGGCATGATTTTGTTGTCTTCCTTAATATCAGTGCAAATCTTTAGGGATTCTGTTTAAAGAACGGCCGCCGTTTAAACTTCTCTTTTCTTCTATAAATAGGTTTTTCAAAACCTAATTCATTTCTTTACTTCTGCATTTGTCTTCGAGAGAGAAAAAGCTTCAAAACTCAAACTTCTTCTTCTTCGACTCAATCTTCATCAATGGCGCCCAAAGTCGACGCTGCTGCGAAGGGAAAGGGGAAGGCTCCTGCGGAGTCATCTAGACCTGCCGCCGCTGCTACTAAGAAGACTGCTGATGAGCGTATTCGACGAAGTGAACGCCCATTGAAGCCCCTCTATGGTGAGGATGGAGATGATGAACAATAACTATCCCCTATTTAGGGCTCTGGTTAGGACAAGATCATAAAACGTATCCCCTTTTTAGGGTCAATACGTCAGAAAATACGCTTCCCTCTTTAGGGTTTAGTCGTATTCCCTATTTTTCGTTTATACGAAAAATATGTTTGGAGCGTATTCTGTAAGATACGCGTATCTTTGATAGAGATGTCAAAATACGCTGATTTGAAAGAATACGCTGACTCCTTTGTTGATGTCAAGTTGTCTCACTGAGATACGCTGACTCCTTTGTTAGCGTATTTTTGATGAACATCTTGTCAATCCATACGCTGATACGCTTAAGAAAAAGATCCAATCATCCTCTAATCTTTGAATAAAAGTTGAGCGTAAACTGGACTTAAAATTTATCATATGCCTGAGCGTAAAAGTGATCTCTGAATCCGTCATACGCTTAGGATAGACTGAGTGTATGTTGATCTTTGTATCTGTCATACGCTTAGGATAGAGTGAGCGTATGTTGAACTTTGTGTTAAAGATTTCTAACTTCTTATTCTTCTTTTGTAGTGGATATTCTGGCTCAGGATGCACAATTTGAAGGATGTGTAGGGAACAACTATAAAAGTGACCTGTCACATGTCCATTTTCCTCAATTTGATGGACCTTCCACAAGGATAGCTCTTCTGACAAATAAGGAGAATGACACCCTGCTGAATTTGATGAGTGGACTGCCTCTACAGAGTGTGGATAGTGCTACCTACTCGAAGCTAGCATTTCTTTTTAGAGATGCTATTGATATAAACTCCCAGCCTGCTCTTGATAAAGTGTCATACTCATATTATAGAGATGGTGATGCGAATCAGCCAATGTATCTGACTGGTTTGTCCAAAAGCATCAACATAGCTCGTTTATTTCACGCGAGTCATCAAAGGCAAATGAATTGGGATATCACTCCATTCCGTCAAGTAAAAGCTGGAAGGATAGGATACCGTCAAGGAGGAGTCTACAGTGGTACTGAACCACATGTCTCAGTTTTGCGAGGATTGCTGCCAGCTACCATTCCTCCTGAGGACTCGGCACTTCTGAGGCCAGTTAGAGTCCCAATCTTTGCAAATGAATTTGTTCAGCTAGAAAATGCTGTTTACCCAAAATAGTCTATGAGGCTTACTGGTCTGGTGAACCCGGAGAATACCAGATGGACTGTTCTTGTAAGATGGATTCTGAACAATTTTGGGGAACAGTTAAAGGTGATAGGCCTATATAATGCCATCAAGTGCACCGCTTATGGTTTTAGGCCAAACCCAGATTTGTTCTTGGCATTAGCGGAAAGGTATAATTACCGGACCGGCACTTTCATGACTGCAAGAGGCGAGATGGGATTCGCTCTCCATGAGATGGTATACATTTCTCAGCTGCCAACAGGAGATTTGCCATATGAAGAGTATATTCCTTTCATTGATGAAATGAATAAAATTTCTGATGCCAACCCACTGGTTCTTCATGTATTTGAAGAATTAATGTGCCATTACAGTATATGTAAGGCTTTTTATAAGGCACAAGGTGCAGAGGGAGGTTCCAACTGCTATTCTTCTAAGTGGATGGCCTATTTATTCCAAGGCCGCACTGAAGAAGTTCAGAAGAAGAAGAAGACTGATCAATATGTCGGTCGCTTTAAACCCCTGAGTCAAGCTGAGATTGATAAACTAATCCAGGACACCACTCATGATGACATCATCATTGAAGAAGACGAAGACACCTACAAAGCTGATGATAGGTTGGAGACCTATATAAAGCAAGGTGGCCGAAAATTATCTGATGAAGGTCATCTGGCTGGATTTATATCCCTCTGGCTGAGAAAATTTGTAGTACCCGGCACCTGTTCAGCAGACAGGATACACAGAGGAGTTGTTTTTGCAGCAGTCCGTCTGACTTTCGGGTACAAGATGGATTTGCTAACAGCAATGACATGCCGTCTGAATGCTGGCTTAAGGGCATATACAGACAGGATGTTTGAATTGGCGAAGAAGAAGCTCACAACTTTTCTCCGGGTAGAAATGCCCTTTACATTTTTATTTGGGTGGCTGCTTCTCCATTTCGAATATCTCATGAGTGTTGGAATGGCTAGACCAGACGATACCTTTTTGGAAAGATACCATCACACACCAAAGTGGAAGTATGACACTCTGACAGACTATAGAACCATATTAAACAGGGGAGAATTATGGAGTTTCACTTGTGTTCCTCCACCTGTTGGTTATGAAACCATGCCTGGGAAGTTGATTGATGGCATTGATGCCAATGAGTTAGATGATATTCAACATGAATGGCTGAAGAGGATCAGGCCATCTCACTTGATCTGTCGTCGTGACGATGTCACCTATCTGGAGCCATATCTTCCGAGTAGGTTTGCTCGACAATTTGGCTATGATCAGTTGCATGTGGGAAATGCAACGACATGTTTTGGCTACCAAGACGGATTAATCGATGGCGCCAGAGCTTGGATATACTATATTGCTAAAGGTACCGGAGCTACTTTTTCCATGCCAGATCCGGTTACTTATCGGAGAGGAGCTAAAATATTGGCGTCTTATGCCAAATTTTATGTATCGGCTAATACCTTCGATGAAAAATTCAGCATCTTAGGTAAAAGCTTCATCCATGTTGATAAGAGATCAACCAAATCAGCCCTGCTAAGAGATTGTCATGACCGAGAAGATCCTCTGGCTACTGATGAAGTTTATGATGAAGTTTTAGAGAATCTCTTCTCTGATGAACTTCTTCAGCCATGACATGTACCTATTGGAAGTGCTGAAAAGAGTGTATCTGTCGACAGTACACCGAAAAGGAAGCGGGGTAAAGATGCTTCTGGGCCTGCTCCAAAAAGGGTTACTCGGGCAGAGGCTCGTACTCATGGAAGACGAATCAGAGATGCGGACGAAGCAGGTAGTGACTCCAAAGATGATTATCCTACTATTCTACTAACAAAAAGAATATGAAGGAAGGTGATAGTTTCAAAGACTAAATCTGTGATTTGTCTCGATGCAGAGAGTCCCACCAATCGTGCCGAGCGATTGGCTTTAGAGAAGCAAGCTGCCTTTGCTTCTTATGTAAAGATCGAACATATTAAAGAGGATATGCCTGAACCTGCTGAACCATCTATGCCTTCTGATATGGAGTTGATTCCGCCAACGGTCGATGATGCGCAGGTGATTAGTCAACCCGCAGTAGAGGTCGAGAATAAGACTAAAACAGCTAATGACTTACTGATTTCGAGAGAATCAGTGAAGGAAGCCACTACTCTCAAGCCAATTGCTGAAGTTTCGGAGAGCAATAAGAGTGACAAGAAACTGGTTGACTATTAACCTTCGTCTCATTCCTTTGAAGAAGAGGACATGGAGATAGAAGATGAGTCACCATCTAAAAATCAAATTGATATACTGAAGACAGCTGGTCAACATTCAGGGTTGACTCCAGAGCCGGAGAAACTTCTAGAAATAGAAGTCCATTTTTCGAGTACTTCTGGGGCGGACAGCAGTGAAATAAATCCAGTGTCAGAAAATACTCTGAACAGACTACGAGCTGGGCTAAATGATCCAAAAGAAACAGAATACGAACCAGCTTCAGGTAATGTTTTATTCAGCAAAGTTTTGTCTTTTCCTTGCTTTATTGTCTTTTAATTTTGATCATGCTTCTTTGATTCTAACAGTTGTAGGAACTGCACCGGCAATGAGCTCGACTCAAGCCCCACTTGTCCAGACTGATATGGGTGAACGGAGCTCACAATTGCCTAGTTTCCCAAAAGCACCCACTTCAACTCCCAGAATAGAGGCTCCTCCTGCTCCTCCCCTTACAGTTGCAGCGACTCCCGGTTTTGAAACAGGGATAGCAAAGGTCATGGGGATGTATTCAGAGATTATTTATTCATATCTGGATACATTCTCAAGGCGACTTATGAAGGATGAAACTATGCCTTTTTCGAGTCTTCGAGCGGCGATTAGTTTTCCGCTTTTAGCTTTGAGACAGGCTGGTTATGAGACCCAGTGTGTCTTCTTTGAGCATCTCCTGGATGATTTAGAAGCAACCATCCATAAGTACTGGGAGATCAAAAAGGAGGATATTAAATCTTTGACTGCAGCTGAGATTGCCCAATTAGAAAGTGAAGCTCAAGCTCAGCACACTGCTTTGAAAGAATTCCTCGCTCTGTCTTCTGAAGAGTTACTGGCGAAAGATGAAGAAATAATAACCACTCGTCAGAATATGGAGCGTTTGGAGAAAGATGAAGCATCAAAAGCTGAAGAGCTTAAGAAGTTGAAGGAGGAGCTGGCTCGTCTTCAGGAGCGAATTGCCTCTATGGAAAAGGAGCAATCGGAGATTGCCACTGCTCGTACATCTGAAGCTGAACGCTGTCAACTTTTACAGCAAGAGCGGGAACTGATGCAGGCTAATCAGATTGAAGAGACAAATCGTCGTAGCTCTATTATCATGGATTATGACCAACAAATGGTTGGAGTTGAAGCAGCAGAGCGAATCCATAAAGCTCATGAAGAAAAGATGAATAATGTAATTGTTCGTATTCAGGAGATAATTACTCCTCCTAAATAGATCTTTTACATTTTTCATGTGTTGAATTTTTTTTGTACCCACTTGTAATCAATATTTTGACTTTGATTGAAGAAATGAATATCTTGACTTGATTTCAATTCTGTGGATGATATTTTTGTAGAAAATATATTCAGAGGTAAATAATACATGACATATTTCAATAGAATAAAATATACAAGAATTTTGTAATTTTATCAGATGATATTAAACCAAAGATAATTTTAGTTTAATACTGATTAGAGAAAATAGAATTCAGATATAAAGATATCTTTGGACTCTATTTTCCATGATCTTTGAATTCGGAAATCAAAAGACTAGATATCATTTTCATAGAATAGAAAATATGATACTGAGATAGAAAATTCAGAGGTAATATGGACGTGATTTTCTATATGAGATCTTTATTAAATCCACTGGGATCTAATAAGACAGAATATCAAATTCTCTGGGAAGATGATACGTGACAGAATATCAATTTCTGTTGGGGATAACGATATCGAGATAATTTTTGTAGAGAAGAATTAACTCTGATTTTATATTTGCTGGGGAATAATAAAAATATTATATATATTGATGAAATTTATACATAATATTTCTTTAAGAATTTGCCATTGATAGGCATCATCGTGATTTTACCATCCATAGAGGCAAGCTGATATGCTCTATTAGAGAAGACTTTGTTTACTACGAATGGGCCTTCCCATTTCGCGTCGAATTTGCCTTTGCTCATATGTGTCATGGTCATCGGACGTCTGACAGTAAGGACCAATTCTCCCTTCTGATATGCTCTGACTTTCATTTTCCGGTTAAAAGCTTTTGAAATTCGGGTCTGATATAGCTCGATATTTTGTTGAGCATACAATCGCTTTTCATCTAGAGCTTCCAGCTCTTGAAGTCGAAGACGATCATTATTTTCTGTTGTAAGTTCATTGGAGGTTGCAATTCTCAGAGAAGGAATCTGGATCTCAAGGAAAAGAACAGCTTCACACCCATATACCAAAGAGAAAGGTGTACATCCAGTCGCATTGCGAACTGTGGTGCGGTAGGCCCATAAACATTCACCAAGCTTCTCGCTCCAGTTGCGTTTGTTGGAGGCAACGAACTTTTTCAAGATTTTGATGATCGTTTTATTGAAAGCTTCTGCCAATCCATTAGCTGCTGGATTATATGCTGTAGAAGCTAAATTATTGATTCGATGGTCGTTGCAGAATCGAGTAAATTTCTGACTGACGAACTGCAGTCCGTTATCATGAATTATACGCCGAGGAACGCCAAATCGATAAATGACATGATGTTTGACGAAGTTGATGACATTAGAAGTTTTGACTTCAGATAACGGGATTGCTTCAGCCCATTTAGAAAAGTAATCGGTTATTGCTAGAATAAACCGATGTCCTTTTGATGATGGTGGGTTGATAGGACCAATAACGTCCATGCCCTAAGCCTCGAAGGGCCATGATTCCGCTGTTGGATGTAAGAACTCTGATGGTTGATGGATAAAGTCTACATGAATTTGACAAGCTTTACATTTCCGAGCATATTGAATGGCGTCAGCCACCATCGTGGGCCAATAATAACCCATACGTCGGATACGATCTTGAAGTTTAGGACCTGGTTGATGGGCTCCGCAAACACCATCATGTGCCTCACGGATAATCTGTTGTGCTTCTTCACCAACGATGCATCGGAGGAGAAGACCGTCATAGGCCCGACGATATAGTGTCTTCGTTGTATGATTATAATAGAATCTGAGAGATCGACGCCGGATAGATGCTGCTTCGCTCAGATTATCGGGAAGTATGTCATACAACACAAAGTCTAAAAACGGATGTCTCCAGTCTTCAGTTATGGCTTCTGTTTTGTTAGAAAAGACATATTCTATAGTAGAATCGGAAGAAGACGAGGACATTCTATCAAACCTTAATCCAGTGCTAAGGTTGGATGAAAATTCATCAAGGTTGAGAGAATTTTTGTCTAGATTATAGGGAAAACCCAAAGCCAAATTATTCTCAACATAGAATAGTTCTCGGTTATGAACCACTATCACTTGCTGACGTTTGATTGGAATGGCTAACACAGCGGCAAGATTAGCCAAAGCATCGGCTTCTGCATTACAGGCTCGTCGAACGTGTTCAATAAAGAAACCTTCAAAGGAGGAGGCCATAGAGAGTGCTGCTTGATGATAAGGTATCAAATCTTGATGATGAACTTCATACGTTCCTCTGATCTGATTGATGATAAGCTTGGAGTCTCCATAAACTTCTAAATATTGAATATCCAGATGTTTAGCAAGTTGAAGACCGATGAGCAACGTATTGTATTCGGCTACATTGTTTGAACATGATTGATCCAGAGAATAAACCCTCTGAATAGTTAGTCCTTCTGGGGATACGAGAACAATCCCAACTCCGGCGACAATATCGCCATTAGGACCTATTCTAGATGCTCCATCAAAGAATAGACGCCAGGTAGGAGTTTCTTCAGAAACCAGATTCGAATCCAGAACTTCATCTGGAATCTCATTATATAATTTAGAATCTTCTGGAATTGCATGAGCCGCCAGAAAATCAGCGAAAGCCTGTCTTTTAACTGACTTTTGAGGAATATAATGCATGTCGTATTGAGCTAACAAGATTCCCCAATTAGCTAGTATGGAGTTGAGAATACCGGGTTTCTTCATCATAATCCTGATGGGATTCACTCTGGAAATGGCGTGAATTGTTTGACCGATAATATAATGTCGCGTCTTCTGAACGGCAAACATTAATGCTAGGCATTCTTTCTCGATTGGAGAATAACGCGGTTCAGCACTTGTCATTGTGCGACTGAGATAATAAATAGCCTGTTCATGGCCATCTTTATTTTTCTGGGCGAGTAATGCACCGAGAGAATGATCCATGGCTCGAACATATAGAAGGAATGGTATTCCCGAGACGGGAGGTACCAAAACCGGAGGGTTCATGAGATACTGTTTGATATCGTCAAATGCTTTTTGACATTCTTTGTTCCAGACGAAAGATACACCTTTCTTCAGAAGTTTGTTGAATGGTCTGCAGCGTCCTGATAAGTTGGAAATGAATCTCCTGATATAAGCAATTCTTCCTTGAAATCCTCGTAGCTCTTTTAAGGTGCGTGGAGGATGCATCTCTTGAATGGCTTCTTCTCGGGATCCACGTGTATACCTTTAGCGGTAATGACGAAGCCGAGAAATTTGCCACTAGAGACGCCCAGGAAGGACTTAGTAGGGTTCATTTTAAGTTGATGCTGACACATTAAATTAAAGATAGTCTTCAAATCTTGGATATGATCCTCCTTTCGTCGACTTTTGACTGCAATATCATCAACATAGCATTCGACTATTTTTCGGAGATGTTCGCGGAATATAGTGCTCATTGCTCGCTGATATGTTGCTCCTGCATTTTTGAGACCAAACGACATCACTGTATAACAGTATGTACCAATCGGCGTTCTGAAGGAAGTATGTCTCTCATCATCTGGAAACATTTTGATTTGATTGTACCCCGAATACCCATCCATGAATGACATTCGTTCGAAACCACACGTGTTATCGATCATGACGTCGGTAATTGGAAGAGGAAACTCGTCTTTAGGACAAGCCGCATTGAGATCGCGAAAGTCTATACAGACTCGGATCTTGCCGGTCTTTTTGAGGACATGAACGATGTTAGCCACCCATTCAGGATGTTGTTCCTCTCGAATAAATCCGGAAGCCATAAGCTTGTTGACTTCAGCTTCAATTGCATCCATAATGTCTGGACGAAATCGTCGTTGTTGTTGTTTGACCGGTTTAGCATTTGGCATGATATTAAGTTTGTGCGTTGCGATCTTCGGATCTAGTCCTGGCATGTCCTCGTAGCTCCAGGCGAAGACATCGATATAATCATGAATAAGCTTGATCATGTCTTGCTTGTCTGTTTCTGAAAGACTTTCGCTGATGAATATTGGTTTGGGGAACCCCTCTTCACCAACATCAATTTGGATCAATTTATCTTCAGTGGGAGGTTCTCTTTGTTCGAACCTGAATTCCCATTGGTTATCTAATCTTTGAGCCCATTGTTCTGATTCGGGTGATATTTCAAAATCATCCTCATCTTCATCATTTTCTTGCGGGCCATCGGCAGAGATCATATTGATGGATAGAATAGAACGATGAAAATTGCCAATACTTGTGTCAGAATCCCAAGAGAGAGAATCGGAAGGCTCAGATCGTTCGTCTCCATCGGATTCTGAATCCTCATGGACTGCGTTGATAAAGGAGGTAGGAGCAATGTAACCCAAACCACATTTTGTCCTTCCATATTTTAGAGGAGGAATTCGAACAGGCATCCTTCTTCCTCTTCCATTACTGAGGCCGGTTCTAAAGTCATAGCCCATATTCTTAATGATGTTTTTGGACTGCTGACTGTAGCGACGTAGTTGTAACCTTCCAGTATCGTCATTTTTGTCATCTTCTTCCAGGTTAGGAGGATTCTTAGGTCCTTTATAGAAGAATATTGGATTTTCTCCCAACTCTCTAATAGGGACCACGAAGTATGATTTTTGTATAGACTCTAATGATACTTATGTGTGAAGAGTTTGAACAACTCCTATAGTTAGTGGCTCTAAGCTATCTAGCAATTGTAAATAACTTTTTACATGATTACAGACATCAATATACTGTAAAGGAGATGCTTCATTAATATTAGATGCTGTATTTACAGAAGAAGGCTGAGCCTTATCAGACTTAGTCAAATTAATGACGAAAGGGGGTGAAAAAGAACAATCAGAAGTTTTGTTTCGATTAAGATTGATAACAAAAGGTTCAGAAGAGGTGAGCTCCCTTGAAGAAGATCGTGGATAAGTAGTACGTCCACTGACTGGAATGACTAGAGTATCTGGTCTAGCCTGAGAAGATGGAGGGGGAGTGGTGCGTCCACTGACAGGAATTATCAGCGAACTTTGTGGAGCTTGGGAAGATAATGCAGTAGTACGTCCACTGACAGAAATTATCAGTGAGCCTTGTGGAACTTGGGAAGGTAATGAAGTGGTACGTCCACTGACAGGAATTATCAGTGAGTCTTCTTCAGATGGTTTAAGAGACTGCGGGTGAGTGATACGCCCTTTTACAGGAACAACAAAGGTGTCGACTTTCGATGTCTCATCGTCGTCATCCATAGCTTGTAAGACTTTTGAGTATTCATCTTTGTACATGCGAGAGTCATTGAAATAAGCTTCGACTCCTCTGAACGGATAGAGATCTGCAACTTCCTTTTGAACCTCTCCATTATCATCAACATATTTGAAGCATTGATGAAGAGTCGAAGGAACAATATTATGTTCATGCAAGAATGGTCTCCCCAATAGAGCATTATATGAGCAACCATGATTGTCGATGATGTAGAAAGTAACCTTAGTGCGAAGATTGCCTATTTGAAATTTGAGGCGAATCTTGCCCAAAGGCTCACTTTTTCCTTGATTAAATCCCAGGATGGTAGTGATAGTACGGGAAAGGCTATGCACGGGTATTTTCAGTGCATCTAGTATAGTCTTTGGCATAATACTGAGAGCGGATCCTGGATCAATCAGTAGACGATCAACCTTCATAGAATCAACATATCCTGTATAATATAAAGGACGGTCATGTCGATTATCCTCTAGTAGCATATCGTCTTGCGTAAAGGTAATGTTTAGAATTAATTCCAATACATTATGATAATGGAGACGAGAGACTGGTTCTATTTTTGGCTTCTTGAGGAAAGTCAGGCAGGTTTCTGCTTGCAACAGCGCTTCACTCAGAGTTTCTCGAGTCTCTTTAGAGAGGCGTAAGAGCTCGAAGATTGACAATTTAGCTGGTGTATTGGCTAGTTGAGCCAATATATCAAAATTATAAGGCCTTTCAAGTCCTGTAGGAGATGACTTCTTCAATGGTTTGTCGAAGCGGACTTGTTGTTTGCCTTTGTCAGCTGCTGTTGGTTTAGAAGGAACCGTCTCAACAGGAGCATTTGAAGGTCCTTCGTTAGAAATAGGTGCTGGAGTTACAACCGGAGGGACATCAGAAGTTTCTTCAAGAACTTCAGCATAATCTTTCAAATATGTTTTGCCTGACCGGGTTCCAGCAAGAACTTCGCCTTCAGGCTCAGGTTCAGGGTCTATTGAAACCATATTGCAATCCTTCGTTTTGTTCTTGGTTTTTTGGTGCTTGATAAGAGCTTCAGTCCAGAAACCGAGACCAACACGAGTTTGATTATGTCTCAAAGTAAGGGCTAGTGGTGCTCGGAGTCCTTTGCCGAAATTCAAACCAGGAGCAGTGGCTAGATCATAACCCATCTTTGCCATTAATTTACGAGATTGTGAACTATATAGATGGAATGCAGGCTTATATCTATCTTCGGATTGAGGAATAGTTTTTGCTTCCGTAGGGGGTGAATTTTCTGCCAAGATGAAAGTAGAGGTTAGAGAAAGATTGGGTGTGATATTAGAAGTCACATTACACGACTTAGTCTTCCCAGGCTTCTTTTTAGACGAAGGAGTCTTCCGAGGAGAAGAGGAAGACGTCTCGAACTCCGTCATTAAATTTGGGTGAATCCACATGATCTCTCCCTTTTTAGTTGTGACAGGAACAAGTCCTTCATTCTGTGCTGGTGGGAGGTTCACAACTTCAAGAGTTGCTTTGGGGATAGGAACAATCCTACTTTCCACCATTAACGGAGGGAAGTCACCGAACTGCATTGAAATCACATTTGCTGTGACTGTCTTGTCTTTAGGTGTCAGTGTCACAGCTCCTGATTTAATCATTTCCTGGATCTTTCCTTTTAATACATAGCAAGACCGGATTGTATGACCCAGCATTCTATGATATGGACAGTATTTTGGATGATCCGTCTTGTTGGCTTCATCCGGCCTTTTGATTTCTGGCAATTGTATCTTGTTACCTTTGAGCAAGCATTGAAAGATACCCTGAACATCGTCATCGTCGAAAGAATACTCTTCCTTCGGTCGAGGAGGTCTCTGTTGTTGATTTGTTGGAGCTGGGGTAGCTTGGGTAGTCATTATCTCATGATTCTTGCTCTGGAGATTGACTTCAAGAGCCTCTTTTCCTTTGCGATTGTTGGGTCGAGCACTATTACCAGTACTCTGATTTGATTCCTTGGGAGTCATTTGTACCCCCAAGCCTTTGAAGGTTTCAGCACTGACTTCGGCGGCTTTGGCACTGACGATGAAAGAAGGCCAATCTTGGAATTGAGTGGACCCTGTCCACATGCTGATGATTGGTAAGAGATTCGACTTGCAAGTGTCGATAGTAACAGCATCGGGAGTTCCGAGAGGCATTTTGAGGGCTTCTCTTCTAAATCTTTCATTGAAGCTCTCCGTGCTTTCATTATTGTTCTGTTTAATTCTTATGAGGGCGGATATGGTCATGTCGTTGACGCCTTCATAGAATTATTCTAGAAACATCTGTTTGAATCCAGCAAATGAAGTAATACACCCATCAGGGAGACTTCGATACCATTCATAAGCGGTTCCTTTACGATAACCGACGAATACTCGAGTGAGGAGGGCATCGCTTGGTTGCAACTGATCAGTCATTACTTCAAAGTGATTAATGAACTGACTTGGGAAGGTAGTCCCATCAAAGAAAGAAATGGTCGGAGGTTTGTATTTTGGTGGGTACGATACCTCCTTCCATTGTATGGGATAAGGCTGCTTGATACCCAATCTTTGTAAGCCATCTTTTTGCTTGAATGCTTCGAACTGAGACCGAAGATTTTTCAACTCTTCAGTGACAGCTCCGAAAGTTGCGGTGTTGTTGCTTGTTGAGTATAATTAAGAGGAGGGACTGCAGCATAAGTATCACCCCCAGCTCCGGACTGACTTGGAGTGGGTTGTACAGGAACATTAGACTGTACCCCCGGAATAGTAGAGGGTTCCGGATTTGGGGCAACAGGAGTATTTAATACCACTGGTGGCCCTGTTGGTTGAACTTGCTGAGTTCGTTGTTGAGCTTGCATAAGAGTATGCATAGCAGTCAATGTATCTGCCATAGCTCGCAACTGTTGTTCCAAGGAAGAAATCCTCTGTTCATGAGCTTCAGTGCTAGTCGAAGGCTCTTGATTACCATCTACCATATAAGTGGTAATCGTTCGAGGAATAGATGATGAGACAGTCTGTTCTGAATCATCGCTGTGAGAGTCAGCATCTTTTCCGGGGCTATTTACGGGAGTCAATACCGGGAAGTTGGACTCTCCAAGGAAGTCCTCTGTGATCTCCGAATTATCACTTGGATGAGAAGAAGAAGAGATCCTGGTCGAGGCTCCGGTTCTGGATCGGGTGCCGAGGTAAACACCGTCTTCAGAATCTGACATAGCATCAGATCGTATTCTACCCCCAATATTTCTGGAGGTCATGTTGACAGAAGCATAAAGAGGTTCATCTTCGTCCAGCATTGGTTCATATTGAATTCGTTCGAATACGGATCGTCTTTTCGGTGAACAACAACACTGAATCACAACCCGAGGTTGGAAGTTACAACCATGCTTTTCATGGCAAATATGAGCAATGTCATAGCCAGATGGAGTGTCGATTCTCCGTTTATATTGCAAATGTTCCCGGAGATCTGTAGGAACAGATTGGGAAGTACTTGAAGATAGTTTCTGTGTAGAAACTTGTCTTTTATTCTTCTGTCTTCTCGGTTCTTGAGTGTATAAAGACCGATTAATTTGAGCGATATAGTTCTTGGCATATTCTGCATCAGGGTCTAGTATACTTGTCTCAGTTTGATAAGGCTTCTTTATACCGAAAGTGGAACCGAGATGATTTCGGTTAAGCTTGTTACGAAGATCCGTAGGAGATATGACTTTAGTATCAGTCTTGGATACTTGTAATTTGCCTTCCTCAGATCGGGAAATTTTGAGAGAAGGAAGATGGACATTATTCCGACTGGGAGTCGGTAATAATCCATCTTTAGAGGAAGTAGCCAAAAGGCGTTTTCCTTTGTTTGATCTAGTAAAAGTACTAGTCAAATTAACTCCAGAGGTAAAGACCTTAGGAGTAGAGGAGTTGACTAAAGAGTCTTTCTCCTTGGTTGGCACAAGATGTACAATTTATGGGGGAATCATTTGTATGTTCTGTGGAAGAGAACCCCCAGCCTGATTTTGAAAAACAGTCAAAGGACTGTATTGGTTGGCAAACGTTGACTTCAGTTTGGAATTCTGGTCATACGCTGCCTTTCTACTAGCATATGCTGGCTTTGGCTTAGCGTACGCTGCCTGCTATTGGCTTTTGTTGTACGCCGCCTTTGCCGTACGCTGCCCTTTGACTGCCATACGCACAGAGTCATTAATGGCTAAAGAGCCGACTGCTGTCGTAAGGGTAGAAGGAGAAGAGACTTTGACATATCTAGAGATGGTTTTCCTTGGACACGCTGACTTGGTTAAAGAACCCACTTTGTCAGCATGACTAGGAGAAGCTACTGTTGCCGTGTTCAGAGAAGCCGAGGCGTGCTTCGTTGAAGTTGGAGACGTGTTCTTGTCAGCGTGAGTGACAGAAGCGTCTCGGGCCGTCGAAAAAGACTTAGGGACATAGACAGAGCATCCCTTCTTCTTGGCAGTAGGAAGAGCGGAGGAAGTAGTTCGGCCCTCCTTCGCTTTGAGCATTTCTTCGTAAGCAGATTGGTCGAATTGTACGACCATCACTTTCTTCGTCGAGCCGATCGACGAAGTATCGCATTGAGTTGTTGCTATCTCATTGGAGGAGACAGCTTTCCCCAGCAGAGTCGCCAATTTGTTTTCCATAAATAAATTCACTTTATTTATTGTATTTCTGAGAAAATTACAACTGTAGGAATCTAATCTAGAAGACGATTACTTTATCCCTTGGACGATACGATGAAGAAAACTCGAACTTCGAAGAACTTGGACAGCAACTGGGCAATCTCTCTGTTCTCTCTGAATTGAATGTAGTATCTGATGAAGATAAAGAAACTCTCTTTTATAGAGTTCTGGATAACTGTTCTGAAGCATACGCTCAGTCAGTTACTTGACGTGTGCAAAACTGCAGGGACGCGTGGCAAACTCTGATGGAGACACATTAGAGTGCGGTTGAAAGTAGTAGAATATATCTAGGAGAGATTGATGGCATGGGTGCCACGTTGCATAACTTCTGAATAAGTGGGTAACTAAGTACAGGACACGTAAGAACGTGTGTTGACTGTACGTTTAAAGTCATACTGAATGCTTTTGCTGTGATACGCTGTCTTTGTTGAAGAGGAGTCATACGCTACCTTTTGAAGACATATGTCCATACGCTCACTTGGATAGTATAGAGTCATATAAAGCTGATACACTCACTTTATTAACAAGGAGTCGTATGGAGTCCATACGCTTACTTGATTGACAAGGAGTCGTATGGAGTACATACGCTCACTTGGTTGACAAGGAGTCGTATGAAGTCCATACGCTCACTTGATTGGCAAGGAGTCGTATGGAGTCCATACGCTTACTTGGTTAGCAAGGAGTCATATGGAGTCCATACGCTCACTTGGTTGGTAAGGAGTCGTATGCATTGAGGGAATAGACACGTGGCTGTCCTCAATCTTCTCAAATACGCCATATCTTCTAATAACTGACAAATATCTCTCGAGCATCGTGTTGCAGATATGATGGTTGATAGACTGTCAGAAATGACAGTAATGATGGCTGTGCATTTATGATGGCTGATGAGCTGTCCTCGTAAGAGACAAAATCAATTCTCGAAAACCCATCTTCATAGGACAGCTATCTTTGCACGAAAGACGAAGTGTCAGATTCATCCTCCATTAAACATATGCTGTGCTGTCATTCAAGAAATAATAAAATATTCACTGAGCGTACGGCTTTGGCTGAGCGTATGGCTTTGGCTGAGCGTATGGCCTTGAGCGTATGGCTTTGGCTGAGTCTTATGTCAGCGTGTCATAATTTTTCACACCCTACACTATTCTCTCTACCAAATTTCATTTTCTTTGCATGGATACGAAGTCCTAGGTGTCCCCTAGCCGTAGGTATTGGATTTGTGTCAATTTGTGTTCGTTTGGTGTCTGTATCGGACACGTATCATGGTGTATGTGCATGTGTTTGTGAAAATGCCACAAAGGATTTTTAATTGTTATTTTTGAAAAGTGTTTGAACTAATTTGATGATTTATATGTACATATTGATTTACAACTGGACTGAGTTGATTTTTGAGCCGTGTCCGTGTCCAAACAGGATACGAACACGCTCGCAGCACGCACGGGCAGTGCCCTGCTGCCCGTGTCCTATTTCTCGCTGGACACGCCACCTCGACACCTGAAACTTGGTGTAGAGGAGGGGGCCATGTCTGACATACCCCTCCCTAAGTTTCGTGGCCTCTTGTATCGTGTCGGACACGATATATGGCCTGCACTGATTCGTGCACTGTGTACACACGCAAAAATTTGCGTCTGATACGACCCTTTAACTCCTGACACGACTCACATGGACACGATACAGACACATGTACACGTCCCCCTAGTCTAGGCGTACACGTATGCACGGCCACGTGTCACCACGTGGCCCGTGTCGTGCACTGGACACACGTGCACGCGTGCACGACACCGTCAGTGCACAGTCCGTGTCTGTGTGTGTAAATTGTGTTTTGGACACGTTTGTGTCCACTTGTTTGGACACAAACACCATGTTTGACACGTGTATGCATGACTCAATGTTTACCAACCTTTTTGAATTAATTATTAGTTGTTATTTGATTTCGAAATCAGGAATTTCCATGTGGCTTTCCGATACTAGACTGATGTTGTATCCTGGGAATTTTGATGTAGGTTAAACTATTTTTCCTTGTGTGATTAAATTTGTGATGTTCCTATAACATCAGGGACTAGCCTACATATTAGGGTTTTGATTTGGCATGAGAATCAGCCTTCAAAGTTGTCTGGATTTTCGATTTCATATAGACTTTTAAACTGAATGCAATGGGTTCATTGTTTACTGATACACTACACAGTATTTTCAAACTGATTTGAATGTTTAACTGCCATTTGATTCCTATGTTCACTCACCAATTGTTCTGATAGGCATTAGAGTGCAGCCCAGTCTTAGTTCAGACATTATATGCATCCTTCCACCCTTGAGTTCGAATGGTTATTAAGTGTAGAGGTTTTGTATTCAAATTCAGAGTTTGATGTTAGGTTTCCTGAGAATTTATTTCCTGATTTTTTTCCTGAATTTAATACATGTTCAGTAATTCGAAATTGGGTTAGTTAGTATCAAAATTTTGTAGTATGTTAGAGTGGAATTCAGTTAAGATTTCGGGTTGAGTTTATTGTTCTTGATTTTGATTTGTATACCCACATGTGCACACAACTGATTATACTTGAAATCTGAAACCTAAGACACAAATTGCACTGTTATCACACATGTGAACTTATGACCTATATTACACTGAATTTTACTGAGTTTAAATGCACTGGTTTTTGATAAAGTGATACCCACATTTTCCCCAAAATCTGAGAATTCCTTTTCTTTGCAAATAACTGAGAATGATATTGGCATTTCATAAATGAGATTGGGTTCTTATGTGGACTAATTTATTTGAATTGATAGCTTTCATTTCCCCTCCTATATCGTGCCTGTGATTGATAACTGATAGATACATTTTGACGAATGCATATATATCAACTGAACTCGATCCCCACTCCTCTTTAATAACCTGGAAACTGAGTTTTGACTGATAGTTTGATAACTGAAAAGTTTCCTTATTTTTTCTTTATATGAACTGAATGCATTGCATTGATTCCTGAGTTTGAATGTTAATTGGTGTGGGGACTTCATGTAAACTGTTTTGGCACACATGTGACACCAGCCTATAAACCCAGCCTTGACTGTCCTAAACAGCAGCTCAGTGACAGCCATTTGCAGCTCCCAAATAGTCTAAAAATAGCATATAACCAGCCTCATGTTTTACCCATGGTGCAGTCCCATACCAGCCCTTAATATGCCTACAAATCAGTCCATACACAGCCCCACAAACTCAGTCCTTACCTGTCCTATACCCAGCCTATTCAGCCCCTAAATTTAGCTCCTAAACCTGTGCAAAACCAGTCCTTGTTCATCCTTAATCAGTCCAAGTTGACAGCACTTTGTTTAGCCAAACCAACCCATACTAGCCCTTTGTATTAGCCTAGATTTCAGTCCTTAAACCAATCCATATGGACAGCCCATTGACAGCATTTAGAAACCTCAATTCAGTCCTAAAAACCCACCCCAAATCAGCCTATATATATATATATATATATATATATATATATTTTAGGTGTCATATATGTATATATATGGACCCATAGCCTATATATATTGTGTCCCATTGTATAGTGTGTGTGTAAGCTTAGTGTGTGTGTTTGTGAGCCTTGTATTTGAGTATGTGTGTGAGTTTATATAGGAGAACCTATATGTGTTTATATATGGGTGTATGAGTCTAGATAGGTATGTATGGATGTATACATACATGTAACTAGAAGTACAACTCTGCCTAATGCCACTCAAACACACCCTAGCCTATACCATGTACACACATGTTAGTATTTCCCCATACACATGCCACTATGTTAACACACACACACATGACACTCTCTATATGTACATGTATGTTAATAGCCTATATACATATATAATGTCTATATATGCATATGTGGCCTATAAGTGAATGTGTGTTATTATATTAAATTATATAAATATTCAATGTATATAATATGTGTGAATATGTGATATGGCCTATATGGCATATAGCCTATGGGATGTACCCTATGTGATACAGCCTATGTATATGGCTTGAATGCCCAGTAATGTGTGTGATGGCTTGTGTTTGGCTTGTATAGCCTTGTGATTGGTGTGTGATTGCTAGACTAGGCTTGGTTAGGCCTAGTGAGACTTATTAGACTTGTTGGGCTAGGACTTGACCTAGTTGACCTAGTTTGACTAGAGTTGACCGAGAGTTGACTTTGATCTAGTTTATCCTAGACAGCATGCAGATGCATTGTACATTTCATATATCACCCTCTGTATACATCTTGACTTGTGTTGCTCTAACTAGGAGTCAGGTACCTCATCTCGGACAGTACATTTACTTCAGACATTCAGATACAAGGCGAGTACATTCTCTGACCATTTCATACTTGTCTGCATTTACATTCTTGCTCTAGATTACAGTACTTGATGCTGACACGATTGTTATCACGGATTGGTACTATATGGATCTTCTTTTGAGATGTTATCCCCTTGTATTCACTAAATACATATTGTGATGTGTGTTTTACTTACATATTGTATTTATTGAATACCCATATCCTTGTATACTCACTGTGCATATTGTACTCTCATTATCACATGAGTTCGAGGGATAGACCATTGTACACTATTGTATAACATTGTACAACTATTGTATAACATTGTACATCTATTGTATAATATTATACATCCATTGTATAACATTGTACACTATTGTATAAGATAACGTAACTGGAGTGGATCCTTGTGTATTGATTGGGGAGGGGGAGTAGAATTGGTTATGTACTCAAATCCTATTGTACAACATTGTATAACTATTGTATATGTCTATTGTACACCCACGTACAATGGAGTTACCATTGCATTGTCCTAGACCGTTTATATAACCATATTGTACTCTAAATCACAGTTGGCTTACAGTTCTTACTTATCATATATAGATATTTCCTGTTATCAAATCTCTACTGTTTTTCATATACATTCTTCTTTCAGCGTTTTATGTACCTTACTCTATTGCATGCTTTATATTTCCTAACTTGATATGAACTGCGTGAGATGTTTTGTGCTCGCTCCCGTCCTTACTGGACCTGTTAAAAATTTTACAGAGGATGATGAGGAACCCTGCACCCCTTACTTGGAGTTTGCCTAGATGACACTCGCGACCTGGACCCCAGGGGAGGTTCAGGCAGCTGCTGAGGACGATACCATGCATAGTGTAGATAGCTTAGACTGTTCTTTCTTTTCATGTTTAGTTGTTGTCCTTATTTTCAGAGTTGTATATTTTAGAGATGTTGAGACTGGTAGTTGTTGAGACTTTGTTATTTTATTCTGCTGTATCTCAGTTGAGAATTTCTTATCTATCTCCATCGTACTACATTCTACCTTAGATTGTGATTGAGTTGTACCTCTGTGTTGGCCTCCCTTTGGAGAGTATATTCATGTTATGTAGTTATAGTTCATGACCTAGAACAGCGTTCTACCGCCGACACTGTGGCGTAGGCTGGGCGCTGTTACATACTCGTACCCTCACGGTGGGTGCGGATCGTAACACCGAACATGAAATACCCGATGTATCCGCTAAGGTGATAACATCACACGACGAGATCCATATAGTACTAATCTGTGTTTCCAACGTGTCAGCATCATGTAAAGTAATCTAACGCAGGAAATATACTCCTAAGCAGGATATGAAATGATCAGAGAATGTACTCGCCTGTATCCTGAGTATCTGAAGAGTATCTACTGTCCGAGGAGTGGTGTCTGTCTCCTATAGAACAGTACAAGTCTTAAGTCTAAAATAATATATCAGACTGCTAAAATGCATCTACATGATGTTTGGGGTCAAACTGGACTAAAGTCAACTCTCGGTCAACTCTAGTCATCTAGACTAGTCAAACTAGGTCAACTAGGTCAAGCCTAAGCCAAACAAGTCTCACTAAGCCTAACCAGCCTATTCTAGCAAGCACACACAATCTAGGCTATACAAGCCAACTACACACCTTAACTGACATTCAAACCATAAACACAGGTTATGAGCCATAGGCTAAACACACATTATGACCATTCCACACATTCACACATATTTAAATATATTTCTAATTTAATATAGCTAATCACATTATACACATAGGCCATATTATAATATCACATATAGGTGTACATATATATATATATATATATATATATATATATATATATGTAAAAATATATATATATATATAAATAAATAAATAAATATATATATATATATATATATATATATATATATATATATATATATATATATATATATATATATATATATATATATATATATATATATATATATATATATATATATTTATTTATTTATTATATATATATATATATTTTTACATATATATATATATATATATATATATATATATATATATATATATATATATATATATATATATATATATATATATATATATAAATATATATATATATATAAAAAAAAAAAAAAAAGATATATATATATATATATATATATATATATATATATATATATATATATATATATATATATATATATATATATATAAATATATATATATATATACATAGGGCGATAGGGATTAGTGGATACATGGGTGTGTGTGTAGTGTTAACATAGTGGCATGTGTGTGTGATATGGTGAAATAGAGGACAGTAGAGTGTTGTGTCAGTTTAGTGATATGAGTAGTGTAAAACTAAAAACAGTGTGTATGTGTAAAACCTATGAGAGTGTAGCATGTGTCAATGGGAACTTAGAAATTAGGAAGTGTAGATACATGTGTGTGTGTGTAGAGTGTGATATAGTGTGTGGCATGGTGTATGGGTATGGGGACATGAGAGTGTGTGATACCAGGGAATTAGTTAACAGTGTAGTGTGTCAATAGGAATAGGAAATAGTGTCAATAGTTTAGTGCTAGGAATTTAAGTGACAGTGATGTGTATTAGGGAACCAATCTCAGGTTTGGGTATTCAGGAAAATGGGAACTAATGATAGTTTATTATTTAACCGTTAACTCTTATGTGTGTGGGTGTGGAACATTAGGTGGCATAGGTTATTAGGAAATGTAAAACTGAATTCAGTGAATCAAACTTCCTATATCAACATGAATCACACATTACATAAAACTAACATATGCGTATTTGCATTAGCACATGGTACTAATCATCAATTCAGTTTTTAGAAAAGAATCAAATGATAGTTCATATTAACTATCAATTAACTCAAGGACCCAATCAATACACAGTTCGAAAACCACTTAACATTGATAACAACCACTAACATGAATTAACCAACAGTGAACTAACACAAATGCATAAGAAATTAACATGGAAATAACTCATCAAATCAGTTTAAAAACTGAAATGAAAAGTTCAGGATTTGAAATACCAGGACTGTGTATCAGTCCACATATGCACAGCCCAATCCACATGTCGAAATCCTATTACATGAACATAAAACCTAATCTATCATGTAAAACCAACCCAGCAGGAATTAATACACATGTAGGATCAAAAAATGGCAATTTAAAACATCAATTAAATCAGTTAAAAATAGGGAATAAATCTCAAAAATTCAAACTGAACTCGTGTATTAGTGGAACATAGGGAAAATGAATTTCGAATACAAAAACATGTTAAAATGTCAATTAATAGGTTGGTTATTCATGTGACATGTGTATACGTGTCAAACAAGGTATTCGTGTCCCACCAAGTGGACACGAACGTGTCCAGTACACTCAAAGACACACGAGTGCACTGCACAGGGTACAGTGTCGTGCACGCATGCACGCGTGTCCCGCACACGATACAGGCCACGTGGTGACACTTAGCCTTGCGTACATGTGCGCCAGGGGTAGGACTACCCCTAGGACCGCCTGTACAGTATCCACGACACGTGTCATGTCCGATACGAACGCGTATCAGTAGCGCTTTTGTGTGCGCATCGACAGGCTGTACGGCCAGTGCGGGGAGGATTTCTCCTCGCACACGTAACCATATCGACCCAAATTTTGGGAGGATGGTGGCAGACAATGCCCCATTATGCTCACCAATTTTGGCGTGTCCACGTGTCCTGTGCCGGAAGTTATGAGCCCCGTGATGCAGGACACAGTGTTCGTGCGCACGGTCAGCGTGTTCGTGTCCCCGTGTGGACACGTCACGAAACTAAAATTAGAAACAAACCATAGAAATCCATAAGCAAACCCTAGATCTAGGTTTCCATTCAAATAGATTGCGAAAACGACAAATCGAGTCGGTTCGGGCATTTTGTTGAACACTTAGCTATAGGTTTGATACGTGTCCGATACGGACACGTAACCTTATGCAAATGACACAAAATTTCTATAGTAGCTAGGGGACACCTATTCCTAAGCCACCATGCACTAAAATCAGTATTAAATCATAGTTTGAGGGTTTTTACCTATGTGTGTCAATCCTCCAAGAAAGCCCCAATGGAAAGATTCCAAATACCAACTCCAAAGCTCCAAATGAACCAAAAATTGAGATTAACCTCCAGAAATAATAAACAACCAAGAATTAGAACATAATGCAAAAGACTAGGGTTAAAAAGGAATTAAAATAAATTTATGGAGATTTTTGGAAGGGAAAAAAAAACCTTTTCTTCAATTTCTAGGTCAAGCTCTAAAAGAGGCAAGAACTCCTCAACATGACATTAAATAGGGAGGGGTTCTCCTATGGCTGGTCATGAGTGGAATAATTAGGGTTAGGGTTTTCTAAATTGGTCCATGGGCTTAAGTCCTAATCATTTAAGTCATTAAGTCATAACCCATTTCATAAAACCATAAATTATGACTTAAATTCACTAAACCAAATCTCCTCATTCTAAAACTAATCTCTAATGACTAAAATGGGTTAACTCAAGTTAGACTAGGGTTACCATAGCTAGGGTTAGGTTCTAGGCTAGTCTACTAGTCTCAACAAGTCAAAGTCAAACTAGAATTCACCAATTCAATAAATTAATTAAAAATTCAAAATTCACCCAAAATGACAAAAATACCCTCAAGCTAGAAATGTGGTAGTGACAACCCTTGTCCACTTTGTGAGTCAGCGTAGGCAAGCGAGGACAAATCCCTACTCAACTGGCTCTGTGGTGTGTTATTCCATATGCCTCCTCTTCTTGTATTATATATGTATGTATTTATTATTTTCTGCATTTATTTAAATTCTGTATCTCAAATATCACTTGTACACGGGATAATTTCTTTCGATGAGTTATGATTTATACATTGTTTTAGCATGTGTATTTTTGCTCGACAGGCTTTAAGAAATTCCGAGGACGAAATTTTTCTAAGTTGTGGAGAGTTGTGAGACTCGTCTCACAGTATCGGCATTTATATACGGATACGTATTTTGTATTGTATTTCGTATTTTTTCGGTTTTCGGAACGCTTTAAATTTTTTCCAAACTATAGATTTTCTCCTTGGCCGGCATACCGACGGTGTACCGGAGTATACCGACGGCATATCGCCCGGACAGATTTTCCATATTTTAGATATTTTTGATTTCAGATATTTTTGTGAATAGTATTTCCGATATTTTTATGAATAGTGTTTTAGATATTTTGATGAATAGTATTTAGATATTTTCGTGAATAGTGTAGATGCATTCTATTTTCCAATGGACAATTGGTTTTCTTTCAATGGCTAGGATTGATCTAGAATGTGACATGGATCACGATCCAACGGTCACGATTAATTCCCTCTTCTATATATATCCTATGAGTTTCTCTCTCCTCTCTCTTTTCTTTCCTTCACCATTTCCCCTTCACTCTCTTCCCTCTTCCTCAAGCCTAGGAAAGCTTGGCCTTGAGGCCTAGAGTGTGGTTTCGTGCCCCTCTTGGTGGTGGAGTAGAAGATTAGGCTTGGAACTTAACCTAGGCAAGTACATCTTGCTCAAAAGTGACATGACCATACTTTATTTTTGTTTTCCATAGAAACTAAAGTTTTATTAGCCTATAATATGCTTCTTTAAATTGTTAACATGTTTAGTATATAGCACTTTTGGTTTTGATCGACAATATTGTGTAGATCTGAGTTTTTAGATATGATTTTTGAGTATTTTGAGGTATTGATCTATCAAATATTTTAATTTGTGAAAACAAATACTTCCATGTTGTAGGAAATTCAATTCTATAAAATTTTGACTTTTGAAAATTCGAATTTCGATTTAAAATGAGGTTTTTACGGCCGAAACAAGTTTTGGCAAAAATCTGGATTTTGTTGCTGTTTGGAAAATCGGAATACCGACGGTATACCGTAGTATACCGAAGGTATGCCAATTTTTACACCAGAAACTTTCTATCTCTAGGCCAGAATATCGTCGGTATGCTGCCGTATACCGCTGGTATGCCGTTTTAGGCCGATTTGAGCTGTTTTTGCCCGTTTTTGTCCGTTTTTGAATTTTTTTCGATTATAATGAACTCTTAACATGATTAAATGATCTTGTATAGTTAGAGAATGATTGTTCACCCTATATACGTGTCACATCCTTATGTTCATGTATTGTTCTATGTCCAGATTATAGATAGTGGCATGTCATGGTGCACTCCAGATTACCGTTTATGCCTAGCTCGATTTAGTGGCTCATAGTAGCGCACTCATGTACTGATTTTCTCGATTGACTTCTAGATTGAGATTTGATTTCTGATTGACTTCTAGATTGAGACTGAATGCATGTTCTCTATTGACACCGTAGATTTAACTTGTTATATGTCTAATATATTTGTATCTTGGCAATGGACAATCGAGTGAGTATTGTCTATTATATTGCGTGTAATGTGTATTGAGAATGTTTGCCAGAGATATCTCGCAAATAACTTGTACCCATGGCTCGTCATTATAGGACGATTCTTGAGTGTCCACGACTTGAGAATTGAAAATGAATGTTATAGGTAATTGACTAGTAAACTCATATAGATCATTGGAATGGGAGGATACTTTATGCTACCGCGTACTTGGATCGCTATGGGCCCCCACAGTGGCAGGGATAACCCCGATTGGCATGGGCCCTGTCCACTATTGATTGAGTAGATGTTTATCTACTATTGATATGTTATTGAGTATATGTTGTTTATCTACTATTGATATGTTTTATTTTTGGAGTAGATGTTTATCTACTACTGATTGTGATTGTTTGGTTGATTGTATTTCTTTTCTTCTACCGTCGTCGCCCCCTTGGCCATCCGAGTTACTACAGTAGTGAAGTTTCTCAACTTGCATACTAGTAATTAGGATTGTAACCCTAGCTAGTTAATGATATCAAGCCGTAGTCAATGATTGGCCGTGCACTTTTGATTGTGTGTTACCTTAAATGCTCTTGTGTCGGTGAGTGGCCAGAGGCTAAGTTTTGCTAGGGATAAGATCTGTAACCCTGGTCCTTGGTTGGTTTAAGGGTTGTAGCTCCGATTTATAGTAGTTCCTAAACCCCTTGTTGCTCATCGGATTATTTTGTTCCATAGTTATATTGTTCAGTATTTCCATTCAGTCATTTATATTCTTGAGATACGTGCATTGGTACCGCACTAGTCTCGACCCGCATTTATTTACTTTTGTCATTATGTTATTGTGTTGTTGTTGGGTTTTATCGTGCACCTCGAGCTTTCTTGTGGTACTTGCTATTTGGGACCTGACCCCACTGGTTTTGTTTGGCCAGATTTACCGCAGGAGCCCGAGGATTCTCCCTACCTTTCTCTGGATGACCCGCTGCCGGCTTAGATTTGCGGTTGTTCCTCCTCACGAGTGGGTTCCCTCTTCTTACCACTTGCGGTTCATTTCATTTTGGTGGTGTTAGATAGGGCATGTGTTAGCCCTATTATTTCGAGACTTTCTCAAACTTCGGTCAACATGATGTATTATATTAGATCTAGACTGATATAGTGATAATGTATATTGGTACTTTGCTAGTATAAAATTTTGTATTCACTACCTTCATGATCATATGTGATATAGTATTTTGGGACGCCTCTTTACTTTCATGTGTGATATACTCTTGATATTTTGTTGTTGATGGATTGAGATAGGATTTTTTCGACCATAGGAGTCGTCAGTGGCATGCTAGAGTCTTCCCACTTATCTTCTAGACAGCTTTGATCGTATATTGGGGTAATGGCGTACTCTAATACACGTAGCTGGCTTTGTTTCGCCCCTACTTTCCGGTATTCTGGTTCTGGGGCGTGATAATCAGATGCACAACGGCTTGACATGATGCATAGAATTGAGGGTCCATGCGAAACCTATAAATAAGATATACGATTTTTGAATCACAACGTGTGTTGTAACTTTGTTGGGTGATCACGTATGCATTGAATATGCATGTACGATAGAATTGCGAGAACAAATACTAGAGACCAAGTCCGATCGAAAGTACGAGATGTCAAGTGATTGAGGATAAGCAGTTGCCGACTAGCTTTGCCCCAATATCCTATAGTTGAGTTTGGTTGAAATGCATATATTGGTGGGACACCTAAATTATGTGTATTATCCAAACTCAGTTGTTGATTCAAACGATAGTAGCACGAGACCGTGAAACGATCTAGAGAAACACTTGGATGGAGTGTTGGTTTTGGTTCGAGGACGAACCTTATTTTGAGTGGTATGTTATGTAATGCCCCGCTCCACACGATGCATTACGATGAGTCGTTGACTTAAAGAGCTGCATTGACCTAATGAAGTATCGATGCGAATCGATACAAGTGTTAAGTTGGCATAAGAGAAAGCATTGAGCCGATTTAAAGATTTTAAAAAATTGAATCGTTGCAACGCACAAGTCCAATTGGATCAAATATTGATTTTGGTTGGTTTCGTGTGCAGGCTACGCTTTTACGCTGAATGATAATAGGTTGGCATTTTGCCTTATTCACAAAAGTGTCCGCGAAACAAAAATATTGCCGTGTAATAAAATTAGGCAAAGTCAATGGACTTAGCCCCTTCAGAAGAATCCAGACTTAGACTTTCGAAGGCACGCTCAGAGTCTCGCTCGGCCGATGTGATCATCGCTAAGGTGGGTGGCTCCAATGAACATGTCTTTGCTAAGCCTAGATGCATAATAATACGGACAATATTGCTAAATTGCTAGGCGATAACCCCTTGTATGCTAATGAAAGAACTCAACGCATCTAGCTAAGGAAATAATCCCATATTTTATGCTTGTGTAGAACATAGAAATGAACTTGGAAATTTACTTGAATTCTTGCACCACACTCCATGCTCGTGCTAAGGCACAGCTTATGTTTTAAGTACCTTATGTGCTCAAATATGCAATGAAACAATGAACACAACTTGAGGCAATAAACAATGAATGGTTTACTGAATTAAGACAGAAAGACTATCAAAATAGTCGTTCCGAGCAAAGTAATAGAAACATCAAAAGGCTTTGGGACCATTAGGTCGCCAAGGCAGTTCCCGTAACAGGAGCTGCATAATGAATGAATGAAGGAACAAATGAAAGAATGGAAGAAAGGAAAGAAGAACTCGGATAATCAGAAGCTGGGTGTACCAGGGATCGTGTCGAGAATAAGTAATTGAAAGAAAGAAAAGAAGAACTCGGATGATTAGAAGCAGGGTATACCATGGATCGTGTCGAGAATAAGTAAATAAAAGAAAAAAAGATGATTAGCGACAGGTATGACGGAGACGTGTAATGGGGCTCGCTAATCGCGCTGCACGGATGTCGTCGCTAACTTAGTCGATAATCCCTTATGTCTCGGACAACTCGTGTACGAGTAAAGAGAAAGAAGGATTTCTCGGATGATCAGAAGCTAGGTGACCAGGGTTCGTGCCGGCCTAGGAGGAATTATGGCTTACGGGCGACTTGGGTAAGGGCTTGGTCAGCTAAAGTGACGTAATATCGGTATGCGTAGCGTATCAGGGTATACCAGCCATCACCGTCTGATAGATACTATGAATACCACGATCAGGAAGTCCAAATGGCTTATATTGCCAGCGACCGATGCATATAGATCAAGTGGACTCACTGGTGGCAATCCACGTGTGAGTCCTTGCTTTGAAACAAATAATCTAAGTAAGCTGAACAACTGAATGAACATCTGAAAGAAATTTGAGTACTTCACCCGAAGCATAACATGCTGATGATACTCGTATTATATTTGCAATTTCGTCAAGTCTTTAGGTCACGCCCCAGAACCAGAATACTGGAGAGCGGGGGAATGACTCAGCCAGCTACGTATTACGGGTAGAAGAATACCGTATAATACGATCAATGCTATGTAACCAGACGAGGGAGTGCATACTACATAAAAGTCTTTCTATGGTCACTTCACATCTATTGTCTCAATCATTCAAGAAGAAGCAAAAATAGAGAACATGTAAGATAAAGCAGTAAGGCGTCCCAAACGCTTGAATCAAAATGTTCTTGAGATCTGGCTTTACAAAACATAGCCAGATGATATAGCAAGTATGCACAATTGTTATCAGCTGCAGTCTGACTTAGTTACAATTATGTAAAAGTAAGTACAAGACAATCCGACTAACATGTCAGTGCCAAACGGCTAAGTATAAAGTAAATAACAAAACGAGCGGTGGAGTAGGGAACCCACTCGAGTCCTCCTGCGATCATTCCCCTAGTATTGACCATCTTGGAGGTAGAAGTAAGCTGAGTCTTCGGGAACCGGCTCTAAATCTGGCCATGCAAAACCAGAGAGGTTAGACCTCTAATAGCAAGTACCACAAGGAAGGACGATATGAAGGATTAAACCAGTAAGTAAGAGAATATAATAATAGATCTCTGCTTTCTACTATGATTCACATAACATCACGACACATCGAACCAACCTCCCAACCAAACAAGGACAGAAGTTGGCCCGTCATGTCCTGACATTCTGATCATCTCAGTTAGGCAACAGAGTAGGTACAGTGCACAAACAAATCATCTTGAACGACCAATCAACTCCTACGGCTTACTATTGTGAGTCCCAAGTTATACTAGAATTATGCAACTAGGAATTCCTCAGTTCTTACTATGTGCGAGCAAGGCTAGTCTATCCAGTCAATCAATTGCGCCAATCATGAATTAGACGAGTCCCAGCGGGACGCCCGTCGTCAATATACAATATACAATAATAATATAAGCAGATACCGCTCCCTGCCCGTGTGGTAGGTTTACAGTATCTGTGGGAACCAGCCGGCCTGTCGGGCACTACTAGTCCCAAGAGGGCTGCCATGTAAGAACTCGGGAATCCATTCTCTCCATGCAATCATTATTTTATTTATCTTAATAGTCCCTACGTTGAGTGAAATCCCATGCCGTGGATCATGGTCATTCAAATGAGTACTTTCGTACGGGGTACGATATGCACAACTCTACAACGATACCAGTGCGGTTAGGTTGCAGGTCTTACATAGCGTAATGCAACAATCCAAACTAACCACGGAATAATTATGCCTTGACCATAAAGTATACATGCTTCTTTTGTAAAATAAATAAATAAATAGTTTGAAGCCTGCATGTGCTTGTATGTCAATGTTCGGGATCAGCCAATCGATTACAATAGTTCATAACATGAACGTGTCTCATTCATTCAATTCAATAAGACGACTAGCCAGTCTCTTAGTTCCAACTAGGAACGCATGATCAATTTAGTCAAGATAACCATCGTCATCAATGGTGACAAGGCATGAAAGTTATTTAGTATTAAATGGGTCGAGTCTATAACTCTCAAGGTCAAGTTCCAGTCTTACTGGGTATCCATCAATCAATCAAGACACAGGGCACGTTCTATACAACCATATGTATTAAAAATATTAACATGCTAAGATTATCGAGTTCATACAAAAAGACGTAAGGATATAATAGGAGAATTATCATGCTACCATTAAATGAATGAATTAGAGAACAAATAGAAACCCCCAGGTCAAGAAGTCACGCCAACAAGTCTATGCTAAGGCCAACAAGTCACGCCAACAAGTCTATGCTTAAGGCCAATAAGTCACGCAAGAATCGTATGCGTAAAAAGTACGCCAAGTTAAGTAGGAAGTAGTGAGCGTACAAACAGCGTGAGCATGAAAAGTGGTTCACGTTGGCACGTACAGCGTGATCGTGAAGGATAATTCACGCACTCATAACGTGAGCATGAAAAGTAACTCACGCACGCACAGCGTGAGCGTGAAAAGTGAGCATGGAAAATAAGCGTGGAAAATGATAAGAAATCCACGCACGCACGCAAAGACGTGTGCGTAACTAAAATGTCACGCTGACACGCAAGAACATGTGCGTGACTAAAAATTTACGCACGCACATAAGAACGTGTGCGTGACTAAAATTTCATGCATGCACGCAAGAACGTGTGTAGAAGCATGGAAAATATCAGAATAATGGTCCATGCGGCTCCGGATACGAAGCCCATGCGGCTCATATGGGAGCTGTCTTACACGGTTCAAAGGAAGACTCTCAGTCTCATGCGGCTCGAGAGTGTATGCGGATCAGCAGGAATATGCGGCTCGATCGATGCCAAGTGTCCCCTTGTGATCCTTTCCTACAGCTGGCCTTTTGAATAGTGGCCTCATTTAATGCTCTGACACGATTTGACGACTGTGGCGGCTCTGGCATAAAGTGTCATAATGGCCCTGCCATAATGACAGACTCTTCGGGAAAAGAAGAAGATCTCTGACCCGATCCGTCAGAAATTCTAGGTTGCCACGTGGCAAATCTCATGCGGCTTAAATAGAGAACAGCTTCATACGGCTCACTGAGAAGTCACCCTGTATGACTAGCAGAAATCAGCCATATGCGGCCCACTGAGAGCTCAGCCCCTGCGGCTCAATACAACGCTAGCTCATGCGGCTCGTAAAGACTATGCATATGCGGCTCATTGAGAGTTCGTTCCCTGCGGCTCGATGAAGCATTGTCCTATGCGGCTCACGAAGAGTATCTCCCTGCGGTTCAAGTGTTGCCCATCCTATGCGGCTCTGGCAGGACCCACAATCAAAACACGTGGCATCGGATCAATCAAGGATTTAACCGAATCCCAACAAGTATATTTGACATCATCGTCATAATTACTAAGATCAGGGCGTATCATTTATTATCAAGCTAATGGAACACGTGGCGAGCAATCAGACATTGGCGTAATCAATCATGAAGATTTAAAGCAATTAGCATTAATTGCTCACAAGATACGGTGCTATCCGTATTAATGGCCCAGATTTATTGTAATCAGGATCAAGGGTTCAGATAGATTGAAGGAGCGCCGACATTCCAAACAAATGATCATTAGCAAACCCTAATGATCACACCCCACTCCTATAAATAGCCAGCATCATTCCCTTGCAAAAAACTACGGGCAATAAAAGAATAAAAAAAGAGAGAGAGACAGATATACCGATAGAGTTCCCCCCTTTTCGATAACCACAGAGAGAGAGAAGCCAGGAGAGCAACACGAGGAGAGCAAGAAGAGCATTTCTTCGTCCTCGCCAAGCAGATCTTCTCCGAGCCAAGACTGCATACCGATCGTCCAAGGAGTAAGGCAGAGCGGCCGTCGCTTTCCCGAGCCTCTATCGTCACCCCCCAGAATCTAAAATAAACAATTGTACTTAGACTGCTATACCTAGGTTTTCGTCCCTAGGCTTTCTTTGTACAAGCGTGTTTGTATTGTGAGTCTAAGTTCAGTCCTCCCATAAAACTGTTCTGTACTTTTACAATCAATGGCAAACACGATGGCGACTCTGTGGGGGACTAACTTCTCCACGGCTGAGGAGTTGGTGACGCAATCGGATGCAGCCAAACTTGGCTCCACACAACAGAAGATGATCGTCCGCTTCGACCAACAGGCGTTCGAAGAGATGCTCTCTGAAGGCAGCGCTGGCCCGATCCAGAAGCACACCCGCACCACGAAGGCTCGCAAAGAATGGAGGCCAAAATCATTTGCTCCTCCTCAAGTCTTCGATGGGATACCCTCTGTTGCTCAAAACGGCAAGAAGGACTCTCCTACGGCCCCACTTCAGACCATAGACAACTCTGCTGTCCCCAAGTCCGGCAGAAGAAAACACTATGATGCTGGACTTGCAGGGGCAAAGAGGAACTCTACGCGATACGAGCCGCAGAAGGGTATTAGCCGCAGGGAGAAAGCCCATGCGACTACATCCGCCAACCGCATGAAGAAAACTCATGCGGCCACATCTGTCAGCCGCATGACTTATGCGGCTACAGTTGCCAACCGCATAGATAAGACTCATGCGGCTATCAAAGTCAATCGTTTGCAGAAAACCCATGCGGCCACAGATGCCAACCGCATGCGGCCAGCCAGCACGGTCGTGACTCCTAGCCGTACAAGAACTCAGCCGATGACAGAAGACAACCGCATGCAGACAGCCTGCACGGTTTCCAATCCCAGCCGCATAGCATCCGCTCCATGCTCCTCTCGATCAGTTTTCGACTGTCTCTCGTACGGTCCGAACCCTAATGATTCTCCAGACTCTGTGGTATTCAACTTGGAATCTTCTTATTATGCACCCACAGGTGCTAAGAAGAAGAAGTCCAGGGCAGTGCGGGCTCATCAAGCCCAGACAGCTGCCCTAACCTCTGACTATCGGGGTGTCCCGCTGATTATCACGCGGGCCTCTGATGGGAAGTTGTATTGAACCGCTCAAGGCCAGCCCCAGCGGCAAATGGACAAAGTGGTTCCTCTGACCTGCGTAAGGCTGTCCTCCACAAACGCAAGGAAAGAGAAGGGGCCTCGGCGTGCAAAGAGTCCTCACATGGACGCCACTGCACCCAGATCATCGTCAACTGCTGCTGCAACAACACGGCAGTGACGGAAGATCGGTCGTCCGTCTTCCAAAGATTACAGCATCCGAGCTCGGAGGACGAAGCACCTCCTATTACCTCCTGTAATTCCGTACAGAAAGTCCCCGCCGAGGGGAAAGGGAAGAAGACAAGCATCTCCAGTCCGAAAATATCAACCACTACAGCTAAGAAATTGTCGGCTAAACGGTTGCCCTCCACCGGAGTATACCAACACACCCGTTCGAAGACAAAATCTGCTGCAAGGGGAGATTCATCCTCCGTACCGCTGAGGGTCGAAGGAGCTGGGGGTAGCACTCCTCCGAACATCCACGACAATCCGATGTTTCAGGGAGACGAGCCCGGAGAAACAACTCTCCCATCAGGTACAACAGATGCTGATGTCCCCGAGGACATCCGTGACTCTCAAAATGAAGCAAGCTCCGAAGCTGGGGGTACTGTTCCTTCCGAGTCCGAACCCGAAGAGAATATTCCCACCTACCCCTATGATTTCTCGATGCACGGGTATGACTCAGAGGGCACACACTCCACCGTCCCTTCCGTCACTCCTCACGTAAGGACGGTATTCATGACGGACAACAATCAAGGTGGTTCCAGTGATCGCCAACGCATCGATACTTTAGAGGCCAAACTGCACGCCTTGGTCAAGTCTGTAGACGAGATCAGAGCGGCTCTTTCTACTCTGCAAGGGGTGACACCTGGCCAAACAAGCGCGGATCCCACAAATAATATAGATTCAAATTCAGCGGCACCGAACCCGGGCTATAATCCTCCCGAAGTAACGGCTCCTACTGCGACAGATGAGACCCGAGAAGTAAGGAGAGAAGTTCAAGAGCTCCGAGCCATGTTCCACGCCCGAGAAAACTCTCAAGACTTCAGAATACGGCAACCATATCCTGCTGAATGGAGGGATGTTCCATTCCCACCAAGATATAAGCCGTTCAATATCAACCCCTATGATGGCAAGACCTCAGCAAGTCGGTACATCACTTACTTCGAGGTCACCACCGACCATCTGCCTCATGATGACGCTATCCTCACGCGGTTATTCATCGGGGCATTGAAAGGAGTCGCCTTCGACTGGTACCGCAACCTGCCGGACAATTGCATCCACTCTTTCGCTGGCTTCAAACGCTTGTTCTTGGAGAGGTTCTATGAGGTAGGCCAAGACGTCACGATGTCTACCCTCATGGACGTCGTCCAAGGAGAGAAAGAGCTGACGAGGAATTACATTGAGCGATTTTGTCAAACCGCAATGAAGTTACCATCCGGCAATCCGGATTCTTCCTTGATTGAAATCTGCCAAAAGAGACTACTCCCAACAATTAGCCTCTGGATGGGCGAAAGTCAGTTCAAGGACTGGAAGGCTTTTATCATCAGTGCTACAAGTGCCGAGGAACGATTAAGGAAGGCTCGCCAACTGGGGTTGCATATCTCGGATGGAGAGAACAAGGGCAAGCGTCCCAGCACCAACACCGACAATGGGGGTAGCCCCTCCAACAATCGGAACAACAGAGGCAAGCAGGCTATGGTGGCCGACGCGGCCCAGAAGCCCGAGTCGCAACCAGCAGACAAACAATGGCCTCAAATCACTTACTCTTTTGAAGACGGCCACGTCAAGCCTATCTTGGACATGCTCATACAAGGAGATAGAATTCAGCTCCCTCCACCAAGACGGGAGCCTCAGCCGGCTGACCTGGAGAACCCAAAGTTCTGCCATTACCACCGCTACGTCCACCATGCTACACACGACTGCTACCAACTGAAATGGTACATCCAAAACCTCATCGATTCGAACGCTCTAGCCATCGATTTCGAGGAGGTAACCGTAGCAGCCAACATGGTGTCCGTACAATTCGGCAGTTTCCCTCCAACAGAGACTCAAGACGATGTTATACCCATCCCTCTGGCAACGATAGAAATTGCTAATCTTCTGCCTGCTCGAGATCAAGCTGCCGATCTTGTACCTCTCACTACATCGCGAGGAGAAATTATGTGGGTCCATCCAGACTTGGTCTACGAGGTGACTCAGCCCACAACGAAGAAGAGAAGCAGAAAAGTCAGATCCTGCCGCACCGTCTCGGCAAATGAAGAAGAAGTCACGGCCGTTGTTACTCGATCTGGAGCACAATCTCAGCCCGTGGCTGAGAACTCGACTGATGATCATCCGCCCACTACCACTGATGCTCCGGGGCCGGCTCAGCCTTCGACGACCGACAAGCCTAGGCCGAAGGAGACTCGCTTCGACAAATCCCTCCGAATGGAGACACCTCAGGGGCTGGAGAGGCCCTACAACTTCGACATCTTGGCACAATTGGCCAATACACCAGCCAAATTGTCCTTATATGAACTCCTAAGGCTTTCGAAGGATGTCCGCACGGCCTTGAGCGATGCACTCCAAAATGTCGACGCATACTTGGCTCATGCCAACCTCACGGGAGACAATCAGCCCGCAAATCTCCAAGAAAGCGCGTGTACGGAAGCGATGCCCAATATCGTCTTCACCCCGCAGGATATGCTCATCAAAACCAACCTGCACGATCGCCCGTTATACTATACTGGATACATCGGCGACGTAAAGGTGGACCGGATGCACATTGATCCTGGGTCCTCCATAAGCATCATCCCGAAGGGTCTGCTACATCATCTTCGCATTCCAATGCATCGCTTGACGCCTACAAACACCGCCATCAGCGGTTTCAATTCGGGCAGGAGCTACCCAATCGGGAAGATCCGCCTGAAATGCCAGATTGGCGATCTCCAATCAGAAGTCACCTGCTACGTCATAGATGCCGACACTTCTTACAACATCCTGTTGGGGCGCCCTTGGATACACGATTATATGATCGTGCCTTCCACACTGCACCAATGCTTCAAGTATGTCGACAAGAATGGCTTCGTGAGGACAGAATTTGCTGACATCGATCCCTTCAAAGGGGTCGAATCCTACTACTCGGACTCATGCCTATACGAAAAGTCGAAAAGGCACCTTGATGGAGGAAATGAGCAAGCTGGTGCCGAAGCAGCCACACGATCAGAAGAACCTCTGACGATCCACCTCCAAGCTCGCAAACCGGGCAAATCCGCACCCCTTACGGCCATGCTGCATAAGGACGCAATCAGTCTCTCGGCACAGGAAGAGCAGCTGAGAATCCGGCTGCCAAGGTCCGGCCAAGTGCCGAGACCCACAACAGGGCCACTTACCATCAGACTGCCGAGAGTCATTCAACCCCAAACGGAGAAACTCAATCCCTCCGATAGGCCACTGACAATACGCCTTCCCAAGAAGAGTCATCATCCTGATACGAGGTCTGACACTTCTAGCGAACCAGCCACCCCTCGCTCCACATCAAGTGCCAGACTGGGGGTTACTAGTCTACCGACAACCCCACGCTCCGTTCCGTCAGTTGAACCTCTGAAGATCAAGCTGACTAGGACGCCCTCTCAATCTTCATTCACACAGGGGGTAGCCGAAGAGGAACCAGAGCTAGCCAAGTATATGGCTGCCCACACTGATGTTCCCTCCGCAGATGATGTAATCCCTCTAGAGAAGATACCTTACTTCATCAATAAATGGTTATCTTTGAACTACACCGAGCTCAATATGCTATGTACAATGTATGCTATGGAACACGGTATAGGCACTTACCTACACACACAGGTGACAAATGTGTACACCGCTATCCAGCTTACTCCAGTATAAGACGCTTACCAAATAATCGAGGGAGGGGACCATCCAATCATCTTCGGCCGGACGAACAACCCGCATCCCCTCGCCATAGAAGAAGTCGACCTCGGGTCAGATGCTGAAAGACTGCCTCTGTATCTTTATAGCCCTCAATCCAAATATCTCATGCAGAAACAGGGGTATGATCTAGAGACGACGCCAGGATTGAACTACGGCACTGGGCGACGATTACCTTTGAAGTCGCCAGCCCCGGCGGGCAAACCACGGAACTACTATAACAAAACTCGATGCGGGTTAGGGTATGTAACGCCTACTACGACCCCTAAAAGTTCAGACGAAGAATGCGACTGGCAGTCACATTCAACCGGATCACCAACTTCCGACTCAGATACCAGCATCGGAGATGTATTCAGATAAGTCATGTCAGTCAACATGGCATTCGCCGACGCTTACGAGAAAGACGAAGACATCCCCGAAATCCTCGAGCTTGGGCCATGGGCCCAACAATTGGATGCACAGTGGGAAAAGCGGTTTGAACTGAGAGAACCTCCTACTGAAGATGAGGTCGTACAAGTGGATCTCGGCAGCGAATCTTCTCCAAAACCAATTTTCATCAGTAAAAGCCTAACTGACGAAGAACGGGAGTCGCTACTAGAACTTGTCAGAGAGTACATTGATGTCTTCGCCTGGAGCTATGAAGACATGCCGGGGTTAAATCCTGACATCGCTCTCCACAAACTCAATATACGGCCGGATGCAAAGCCGGTAAAGCAGCAACAGCGACGCTTCCGCCCGGGCATCATGGACGCGATCGAAGCCGAGGTCAACAAACTGATAGCCAGCGGCTTCATTCGTGAAGAGCAACATCCAGACTGGGTCACCAACATAGTACCCGTCCTCAAGAAGAATGGAAAGATTCGAATCTGCATCGACTTCCGCAACCTGAACGAGGCGTGTCCGAAAGACGAATTCCCCCTCCCCATCACAGACATCATAATCGATAACACATACGGCTTTGAACGTATGTCATTCATGGATGGATTCTCGGGGTATAATCAAATCAAGATGTCTCTCGATGATGAAAAGCACACATCATTCCGAACACCGATTGGCACGTACTGCTACACAGTCATGCCATTCGGTCTAAAGAATGCAGGTGCTACATATCAGCGAGCCATGAGTATCATTTTCAGAGAACATTTACGCAAGACGGTGGAATGCTATGTCGACGACATCGCCGTCAAGAGTCGCCGTAAGGAAGACCATCTTCAGGACCTGAGGACGGTATTCGACTTGATGCGAGCCCACAATCTAAAGATGAACCCTACGAAATCGTTCTTAGGCGTATCCAGCGGGAAGTTCTTGGGCTTCATCATCACTGCACAGGGTATCCATGTAGATCCTGAGAAGACAAAGGCGATCATGGAGATGACTCCCCCGAGAAATCTCCGCGAACTTAGAGGCCTCCAAGGAAGGCTAGCTTACATCAGGAGGTTCATTTCTAACCTCTCCGGGCGATGCCGACCGTTCACACACCTCATAAAGAAAGGAGTCTCATTCGTATGGGACGAGGAATACTAGCGTGCTTTCGACAGCATCAAGGAATACTTATCAAATCCTCCAGTTTTGGTAGCCTCGGTCCTTGAAAAACCATTCCTGCTCTACGTACGAGCAATGGAACACTCCCTTAGTGCCCTGCTGGCACAAAACAATGACGCAGGCCACAAACAGGCCATATATTACCTCAGCCGAATGATGATTGGGCCGGAACACCGATACACCGCTGTAGAGAAGGAATGCCTCGCCCTGGTGTTCGCCATTCAAAAGATGCGGCACTACGTCACAGGGCAAACCATACATATGATCTCCCGAGTCAATCCTCCCCGAGTCCTCATGACTAAACCAGGGGCACTCAGTTCTCGCCTCGCTACATAGGCAATATTGTTGTCCCCCTATCATATGATCTTTGTCCCGCAGAAGGCTGTCAAGGGTCAAGCCCTGGTAGACTTCTTGGCAGCCCACCCAGGATCGGAGTCATCCAGAATATATGAAGAGATCCCAGATGAGGTCGTCGATTCGAATACAGCCACCCACGATAACATATGGCGGATGTTCTTCGATGGTGCTTCAAGAACCGGACCCAAGGGAAACATTGTCGTTGGGGTCGGAGTGGTATTGATTTCTCCTACTGGACTGGTGATCAATCGCGCCTACTCCCTCACAGAACCCTGCTCCAACAATGTGACCGAGTATAACGCTCTGGTCATTGGCCTCCAACTTGCAAGAGAACTGGAGGTAGAATACCTTGAAGCATACGGCGATTCCCAACTAATCGTCAATCAGATCCGGGGCTCGTACGAAGTCCGCCATGAAGACATGATCCCTTATCACCAAATAGCGATTGACATCATCTCATCATTCGAAGGGTTCTTCATCGAACATGTCCCCAGACTCCGAAACATCGAAGCTGATGCCCTAGCTGGTCTTGTCGCTTCCCTAGCAGTTCCAAACTATGATCGCCAATCAGTGGATGTGATAGGCCACAAACTGGTCTGTCCTAAGAACAATGTGCAATTCATGGCAAGTTATTCCGCCCAGACGATCGATGATGCCCCGGACTGGAGATAACCATTCATCGACTTCATCGTTTACGACATCCTCCCTGAGAACCCAAAGGAAGCTACTTCTGTCAGACGGCGTTCTCTCAGGTTCTTCTACGATACGGAGACAAAGATGCTGTATCGCCGCTCCTATGACAGATTATTACTCCGATGCCTGTCGAACGCAGAAGCCAAAGAAGCCGTGCGAGAAGCTCATGACGGTGTCTACGGGGCCCATCAGTCCGGCCCAAAACTACAAGATCGCCTTCACCGAATGGGCTACTACTGGCCCACAATGGTGGCAGACGCGATAGACTATACCAGAAAATGCAAAGCTTGCCAAGTCCACGCAGACTTCATTCACCAACCATCGGAGTTTCTACATCCGATAGTGGCGTCCTGGCCATTCGAAGCATGGAGAATGGATATCATTGGTCCAATCACCCTACCTTCCTTCCAAGGACATCGCTTCATACTTGCGATCACTGATTACTTCTCCAAATGGACGGAAGCTGTCCCACTCGCAGAAGTCAAGACTTCAAACGTGATCAGCTTCCTTAAGCATCACGTCATCTACCGCTTTGGACTGCCCCGAAGGATCATCCATGACAATGGTCCGCAGTTTGTAAGCCACGCATTCTATCGGTTCTGCGATAAGCACCGCATTCAGAATGTCGCTTCGACACCGTACAACCCGACAGCAAACGGGTTAGCAGAGGCATTCCACAAAACGATCATCAAACTCCTCAAGAAGTTTGTCTCCTCCAACAAATGTGACTGGAACGAAAAGCTCGGCGAATGCTTATGGGCTTATCGCACCATAGTTCGAACAGCCACCGAAAATACACCATTCTCCCTGGTGTACGGGAGTGAGGCGGTCCTCCCATTGGAGACTCAAATCCCCTCACTCCGTGTCGCCCTCATCTATCAATTGACAACGAATGATAACTACCGACGTCGACTACAAGAGTTGGAGGTCTTAGATGAAAAATGCCTCCTTGCTCAGCAAAGGATCGAGCTATACCAAGCACGCATCTCAGGAGGCTTCAACAAGAAGGTTAAAATCAGAACATTCTAAGTGGGCGATCTTGTGCTGGCAGTCCGCAGGCCAATGGCCATGACTCACAAGACCGCCGGCAAGTTCCAGCCAAAATGGGAAGGTCCATTTGTCATCGAGGCCGTGTTCTCCAACGTTGCTTACCGCCTCGCCAAGCAGAACGGAGACTTGCTCATGTTGCCCATCAACGGCAAGTTCCTGAAGAAATACTATGTTTAAATATCATTCTCCAGATTATCGAGTCATGTACCCCTTTAGTACCACTGAACTCTCATCCACCCCATTTCAAATCATCGAGTCATGTACCCTTTAGTACTACTGAACCCACAACATTTCAGATTATCGAGCCATGCACCCGCTGGTGCCGCTGAACTCTCACTCCCTCAATATTCTAAATTACCAAGTTATGTACCAGCTGGTGCCTCTGAACTTACATTTCGGTCACTCTTGCAGATAGTAAGTCACGTATGATTATACCTTTGAACTTTCTTCCTGGAAGAGATCCCCCCTCATGATCCATTACCCGCACTCCCAGTGCACAAAAAGGGTAGCCGATCCACCAATTTCCGAAACGACCATGTCCTCATTACCTCTGAGTCGTCTTCACTTCCACCAAAAACAAACCGCCCACTCGTATAGAACTTCCACGTTCTCCTACCTCTGAGTCGTTCTATGTACCCACTCTTCATTGAGCCCACTCCTGTCATGTCCTCATTACCTCTGAATGGGAAGGCTCCGTCGAAGCAATCGTCATATTTGCCATGTCCACATTACCTCTGAGCAAGTATGCTGGTCCTCTTTCAACCTATTATCTGTACCCACAACCGGAGTACGACAAGGATAATAGGTCCACAAATGTCCTCTGTTGACCACAAATGTCCTCTGTTGACCACAAATGTCCTCTGTTGACCACAAATATCCTCCGTTGAGTCCACTCCTGCCATGTACTCATTACCTCTGAGTAGGAAGACTCTACGGTAAAACCTTTGTACTTGCCATGTCCTCATTACCTCTGAGTAAGTATGTTGGTTCTCTCTCGTCTTATTACCCGTACCCTGAACTAGGGTACGCAAAGGGTAATAGGTCCACGCTAAGGGTAATAGGTCCACAAATGTCCTCTGTTGACCACAAATGTCCTCTGTTAACCACAAATATCCTCCGTTGAGTCCACTCCTGCCATGTCTTCATTACCTCTGAGTAGGAAGACTCCACGATAAAACCCTCATACTTGCCATGTCCTCATTACCTCTGAGTAAGTATGTTGGTTCCCCTTCATCCTATTATCCGTATCCCAAGTCGGGGTACACCAAGGATAATAGGCCCACAAATGTCCTTTGCTAAGTCTCTTAGTACAGGCCCACCATTCCTCATCATGCCCCGGGAGCCCAGCTGCTCCATGGCGCTCTATCTTCTGATACTTGGAACATCCACAACAACATTACCGTGGAGCTGTTCTAGGTATCCCCAATCAAACTTGTTATTCGTACCTAAAACCAAGGTATGCCATGGGTAACAGGTCCACAAACAAGCCCCCCATGCGGGGCAAACATTACCACAAAAGCAGAGCATTTCGATTCTCGTATAACCCAAAAAATGACCCTTCGGTTATCGAGACGAGCCGCCTAAAATGAAAGCCAAACTCCTGGAATCCTCCTCCGAAAAGTAGCCTTAAAATTGACAGCAGATCAACAGCATTTAATGCGAAAGATCTTCGCACTTGGCATGCAGACGTGGCGAGGAGCTCATGCGGCCCGAAAGTCCCTGCGGCTGATTGACTCAATGCGGCCGAGATATCATATGCGGCTAGAAGAATACATGGCCATGCTTCTTATTCAAAGTATTTCAATTTTGTAAATTGAAAACTTTGAAGGGGGTCTTGTAGAAGCATAGAAAATATCAGAATAATGGTCCATGCGGCTCCGGATACGAAGTCCATGCGGCTCATATGGGAGCTGTCTTACACGGTTCAAAGGAAGACTCTCAGTCTCATGCGGCTCGAGAGTGTATGTGGATCAGCAGGAATATGCGGCTCGATCGATGCCACGTGTCCCCTTGTTATCCTTTTCTACAGCTGGCCCTTTGAATAGTGGCCTCATTTAATGCTCTGACACGATTTGACGACTGTGGCGGCTCTGGCATAAAGTGTCATAATGGCCCTGCCATAATGACAGACTCTTCGGGAAAAGAAGAAGATCTCTGACCCGATCCGTCAGAAATCCTAGGTTGCCACGTAGCAAATCTCATGCGGCTCACTGAGAAGTCACCCTGTATGACTAGCAGAAATCAGCCATATGCGGCCCACTGAGAGCTCAGCCGCTGCGGCTCAATACAACGCTAGCTCATGCGGCTCGCAAAGACTATGCATATGCGGCTCATTGAGAGTTCGTTCCCTGCGGCTCGATGAAGCATTGTCCTATGCGGCTCACGAAGAGTATCTCCCTGCGGTTCAAGTGTTGCCCATCCTATACGGCTCTGGCACGACCCACAATCAAAACACGTGGCATCGGATCAATCAAGGATTTAACCGAATCCCAACAAGTATAGTTGACATCATCGTCATAATTACTAAGATCAGGGCGTATCATTTATTATCAAGCTAATGGGACACGTGGCGAGCAATCAGACATTGGCGTAATCAATCATGAAGATTTAAAGCAATTAGCATTAATTGCTCACAAGATACGGTGCTATCCGCATTAATGGCCCAGATTTATTGTAATCAGGATCAAGGGTTCAGATAGATTGAAGGAGCGCCGACATTCCAAACAAATGATCATTACCAAACCCTAATGATCACACCCCACTCCTATAAATAGCCAACATAATTCCCTTACAAAAAACCATGGGCAACAAAAGAATAAAAAAAAAAAGAGAGACAGATATACAGAGAGAGTTCCCCCCTTTTTGATAACCACAGAGAGAGAGAAGCCAGGAGAGCAACACGAGGAGAGCAAGAAGAGCATTTCTTCGTCCACGCCAAGCAGATCTTCTCTGAGCCAAGACTGCATACCGATCGTCCAAGGAGTAAGGCAGAGCGGCCGTCGCTTTCCCGAGCCTCTATCGTCACCCCCAGAATCAAAAATAAACAATTGTACTTAGACTGCTGTACCTAGGTTTTCGTCCCTAGGCTTTCTTTGTACAAGCGAGTTTCTATTGTGAGTCTAAGTTCAGTCCTTCCATAAAACTGTTCTGTACTTTTACAATCAATGGCAAACAACGTGTGCGTTACTAAAAATTCACGCACTCATGTAAGAACGTGAGCGTGACTGAAAATTCACGCAGACACGTAAAGACGTGTGCGTGACTGAAAATTCACGCAGACACGTAAAGACGTGTGCGTGACTGAAAATTCACGCAAACACGTAAGAACGTGAGCGTGACTGAAAATTCATGCAGACACGTAAAGACGTGTGCGTGACTGAAAATTCACGCAGACACGTAAAGACGTGTGCGTGACTAAAAATTCACGCAGACACGTAAAGACGTGTGCGTGACTAAAAATTCACGCAGACACGTAAAGACGTGTGCATGACTAACGAGCAGTTCTACCACATGAACTATCTATCTCCGAAAACACGCCAAGTTGGAAGATCAAAAACCCATGGACAATCGAATACAACAACTCAGATCTAGGAGAAACAAGCCACAGAAATCAAAAATGCTAAGTACTAAACTCTCTCAGGATCATGAGATGATGACAAATGAACCATAAAAACATGGTTCTCAAGTGGAAGCAAGAATGCACTTGCCTACTGCTACTGCTGGTAGGTGGAGAAGTGATGAGAGGAAGAAGAAGAAGTAATGGTGAAGAATGAGAGTTATGAAGAGAGAGAAGGAGATGGGAGCTTAAATAGGGAAGGGGTGGTAGGTGGGGTTTGTGGGTTCGGTTCATGAGAACCCCCATGAACCCGAGAAGACCAACCTAAGCCGAACCAAAAAAAGCAAGACTAAAAAGCAGAGAATAACAGCAGGAATAAAATGCAGATAATAAAATTGCAGAAAATTAATTAACATAAAAATTAAAGAGCAGATAATTAATTAACATGAAATTATAGGAATTTAAATACAGGATAATACATGATAAGTACTAAAATAAATATACATGAGTTGTACATGTATAAAAATATGTATTCTGGAAACGGGGAGTGACATCTCTACCCACCTTAGAAAAATTCCGTCCTCGGAATTTTAAATCCAAGCAGGATAGAAATATCAGAGCTAAACTAATCCAAGCAATTCTAGTGAGCAAGCAATCATTTTACCATATCAAAAGCAAGTACTATATATGTAAATCCATCAATCTACGATATCAAGTAGCTCTACCCATAAGGTGATAAGCATGAAGAATCAGGACAATCAAGGTATACAGAAAAAGATATACCTTGTCAGTCAAACAGGTGTGGATACCGTGATCGGATATCATCCTCACGTTCCCACGTTGACTCTTCCAAGGAGTGATGACCCCAAGCAACACGGACAAGACTAATTGTTCGGTTCTTGAGTATCTTCTCTCTTCGGTCCAAAATGGACACAGGCTGTTCCTCGTAAGACAGGTTGGTACCAACAACCAGCTCAGAATGATCGAGGATATGACTTGGGTCCGATACATACCTACGTAATTGAGATACATAAAACACGTCATGCACCTCTCGTAACGAAGGTAGGTGAGATAAACGATAAGCAACATCGCCTACCCGATCAAGGATAGCAAATGGGCCCACGTACCGCGAACTCAATTTCCCGCGAACGCCAAATCTAATGACCCCACGAGTAGGTGAGATCCGCAAGAATACGTGGTCCCCAACAGAGAACTCTAACGGCCTACGATGCTGGTCCGCCCAATGAGGATACCGATCCTGCGTAACTCGAAGTCGTTCTCTAATTCCCTTAACCACTTCAACCGTCTGAACAATCATTTTCGGGCCTAACATCTTTCTCTCTCCGATATCATCCCATGCAAGTGGTGACCTGCACTTCTTACCATATAGTGCTTCGAATGGCGCCATCTGGATACTGGCTTGATAATTATTGTTGTATGAGAACTCGACCAAGTGCAGGTGACTCTCCCAAGACCCTCCAAAATCTAGAGTACAAGCTCGCAACATGTCTTCTAAAGTCTGAATCGTTCTTTCTGATTGCCCATCCGTCTGCGAATGGTAAGCCGTGCTAAATCTTAACTTGGTACCCAGACTATGATATAAGCTCTTCCAAAAATGTGATATAAAGCGGGTATCTCGATCCGACACAATACTGACAGGGACTCCATGCTGCCAAACTATCTGTTGCATATACAACTCTGCCAACTTTTCTGTAGATTGCCCTACTCTGAAAGGAAGAAAATGTGCTACCTTCGTAAGTCGGTCCACTATTACCCAAATAGCGTCCTTACCACTTGGTGATCTCGGTAAACCGGTCACAAAGTCTATTGTAATATGCTCCCATGTCCATTCCGGGATAGGAAGCGGTTGCAATAACCCAGCTGGCCTCTGCTGTTCTGTCTTCACTTGCTGACATACCAAGCAACGGGAAACAAATCTAGCTATCTCCCTCTTCATCCCATTCCACCAGAAATGTTGCTTGATATCTTGGTACATCTTGGTCCCTCCAGGATGAATAGAATACTGAGAACTGTGAGCTTCTGCCATAACCTCCTGTCTGATATCTCCACTAGGCACACATAGACGTGATCTAAACCTAAGTGTACCATCTTTATGAATTCTCATCTCCTTCCTGAGTCCTGACTTATATTCTGTCCTAAGCTTCTGAATCCTTGGGTCTTGTGCCTGAGCTGCCTTGATCCTGTCTACCAAGTCGGATTGAACTTGCAGACTTGTTAGAACTCCTACACCACTAGGAAGTATAACTTCGATGCCCATCTCCTGAAGGTCTTCGAAGATATGCCTCTGTGTTGTTAACATAAATGCGCCACCTCTCCTGCTAAGAGCGTCTGCCACTACATTAGCCTTGCCTGGGTGATACTGAAGCTCCACGTCATAATCCTTGATCAACTCCAGCCATCTTCTCTGCCTCATGTTCAGTTCCTTCTGAGTAAAGATGTATACGTCACGCCCCAGAACCAGAATACTGGAGAGCGGGGGAATGACTAAGCCAGCTACGTATTACGGGTAGAAGAATACCGTATAATACGATCAATGCTATCTAACCAGACGAGGGGGTGCATACTATATAAAAGTCTTTCTATGGTCACTTCACATCTATTGTCTCAATCATTCAAACAAGAAGCAAAAATAGAGAACATGTAAGATAAAGCAGTAAGGCATCCCAAACGCTTGAATCAAAATGTTTTTGAGATCTGGCTTTACAAAACATAGCCAGATGATATAGCAAGTATGCACAATTGTTATCAGCTGCAGTCTGACTTAGTTACAATTATGTAAAAGTAAGTACAAGACAATCCGACTAACTTGTCGGTGCCAAACGGCTAAGTATAAAGTAAATAACAAAACGAACGGTAGAGTAGGGAACCCACTCGAGTCCTCCTGCGATCATTCCCCTAGTATTGACCATCTTGGAGGTAGAAGTAAGCTGAGTCTTCGGGAACCGGCTCTAAATCTGGCCATGCAAAACCAGAGAGGTTAGACCTCTAATAGCAAGTACCACAAGGAAGGACGATATGAAGGATTAAACCAGTAAGTAAGAGAATATAATAATAGATCTCTGCTTTCCACTAGGATTCACATAACATCACGATACTTCGAACCAACCTCCCAACCAAACAAGGACAGAAGTTGGCCCGTCATGTCCTGACATTCTGATCATCTCAGTTAGGCAACAGAGTAGGTACAGTGCACAAACAAATCATCTTGAACGGCCAATCAACTCCTACGGCTTACTATTATGAGTCCCAAGTTATCCTGGAATTATACAACTAGGGATTCCTCAGTTCTTACTATGTGCGAGCAAGGCTAGTCTATCCAGTCAATCAATTGTGCCAATCATGAATTAGACGAGTCCCAGCGGGACGCCCGTCATCAATATATAATATACAATAATAATATAAGCAGATACCGCTCCCTGCCCGTGTGGCAGGTTTACAGTATCTGTGGGAACCAGCCGGCCTGTCGGGCACTACTAGTCCCAAGAGGGCTGCCATGTAAGAACTCGGGAATCCATTCTCACCATGCAATCATTATTTTATTTATCTTAATAGTCCCTACGTTGAGTGAAATCCTATGCCATGGATCATGGTCATTCAAATGAGTACTTTCGTACGGGGTACGATATACACAACTCTACAACGATACCAGTGCGGTTAGGTTGCAGGTCTTACATAGCGTAATGCAACAATCCAAACTAACCACGGAATAATCATGCCTTGACCATAAAGTACACATGCTTCTTTTGTAAAATAAATAAATAAATAAATAAATAGTTTGAAGCCTGCATGTGCCTGTATGTCAATGTTCGGGATCAGCCAGTCGATTACAATAGTTCATAACATGAACGTGTCTCATTCATTCAATTCAATAAGACGACTAGCCAGTCTCTTAGTTCCAACTAGGAATGCATGATCAATTTAGTCAAGATAACCATCGTCATCAATGGTGACAAGGCATGAAAGTTATTTAGTATTAAATGGGTCGAGTCTATAACTCTTTAGGTCAAGTTCCAGTCTTACTGGGTATCCATCAATCAATCAAGACACAGGGCACGTTCTATACAACCATATGTATTAAAAATATTAACATGCTAAGATTATCGAGTTCATGCAAAAAGGCGTAAGGATATAATAGGAGAATTATCATGCTACCATTAAATGAATGAATTAAAGAACAAATAGAAACCCCCAGGTCAAGAAGTCACGCCAACAAGTCTATGCTAAGGCCAACAAGTCACGCCAACAAGTCTATGCTTAAGGCCAATAAGTCATGCAAGAATTGTACGCGTAAAAAGTATGCCAAGTTAAGTAGGAAGTAGTGAGCGTACAAACAGCGTGAGCATGAAAAGTGGTTCACGTTGGCACGCACAGCGTGATCGTAAAGGATAATTCATGCACTCATAACGTGAGCGTGAAAAGTAACTCACGCACGCACAGCGTGAGCGTGAAAAGTGAGCGTGGAAAATGAGCGTGGAAAATGATAAGAAATCCACGCACGTACGCAAAGACGTGTGCGTAACTAAAACGTCACGCTGACACGCAAGAACGTGTGCGTGACTAAAAATTCACGCACGCACATAAGAACGTGTGCGTGACTAAAAATTCACGCACGCACGCAAGAACGTGTGCGTGACTAAAAATTCATGCACTCATGTAAGAACGTGAGCGTGACTGAAAATTCACGCAGACACGTAAAGACGTGTACGTGACTGAAAATTCACGCAGGCACGTAAAGACGTGTGCGTGACTGAAAATTCACGCAAACACGTAAGAACGTGAGGGTGACTGAAAATTCACGCAGACACGTAAAGACGTGTGCGTGATTGAAAATTCATGCAGACACGTAAAGACGTGTGCGTGACTAAAAATTCACGCATACACGTAAAGACGTGTGCGTGACTGAAAATTCACGCAGACACGTAAAGACGTGTGCGTGACTAAAAATTCACGCAGACACGTAAAGACGTGTGCGTGACTAACGAGCAGTTCTACCACATGAACTATCTATCTCCGAAAACACGCCAAGTTGGGAGATCAAAAACCCATGGACAACCGAATACAACAACTCAGATCTAGGAGAAACAAGCCACAGAAATCAAAAATGCTAAGTACTAAACTCTCTCAGGATCATGAGAGGAAGACAAATGAACCATAAAAACACGGTTCTCAAGTGGAAGCAAGAATGCACTTGCCTACTGCTACTGCTGGTAGGTGGAGAAGTGATGAGAGGAAGAAGAAGAAGTAATGGTGAAGAATGAGAGTTATGAAGAGAGAGAAGGAGATAGGAGCTTAAATAGGGAAGGGGTTGTAGGTGGGGTTTGTGGGTTCGGTTCATGAGAACCCCCATGAACCCGAGAAGACCAACCTAAGCCGAACCAAAAAAAGCAAGACTAAAAAGCAGAGAATAACAGCAGGAATAAAATGCAGATAATAAAATTGCAGGAAATTAATTAACATGAAAATTAAAGAGCAGATAATTAATTAACATAAAATTATAGGAATTTAAATACAGAATATTACATGATAAGTACTAAAATAAATATACATGAGTTGTACATGTATAAAAATACGCATTCTGGGAACGGGGAGTGACACTTTACGTATAATATATTGGCTAACTTGGTTTACCTTGGACAGGAAAGATTGAACGATAAGTATGATAAGTTGCACATGTTATTTCTATGCGATACTTGATGCCCGTAACACGAGATAGGTTTTACAATATGCCATGAAACTGATCCTAAGGCAAGATTAGTAAGACAATAAATGATAGATGGTACACGAAAGTAAATTGAACGTGTTTGGTAATGTAGTGAGCGGGCGAGCTCGCCTCCCTACCAGTGCATGCAATGTACTGATAGCCACATAATTTTCTTTCAGGGTGCGGGAGAACCTCGTCTGGTGCGGAGTCTTCCCTCGAACGTGCTAAGGCGTGGAGCTAACTCTGGAGCCTTGGAGCGTTGCAAATGAGCAAGCACCATATACAGGACATAATGTATCGGAACATCGTCATGTATCATTCTATCTTGTAAGCCACTTGGCATGGCTTTTATGTTTCGAGAGAGAGCTAGAGCGACTTGTAATCTCGGCCTTGCACCGCTTATAACACTTCTTGAATATCAATAAAGAGTTTTGGATTTGCTTTAACTTGTGTTCATTTACATTCGGCTATAAATAAGAAAACTCTGTGCGACTCTATAGCCTAGCTCAAATCAGCCATTTTTGGACTTGGCCTTGCACGAGCGCAACCTAGGCTTGTACGGCATTACGCCTTAGCAAGGACGATCGCTCCTCTAGGAGAGGGGCATGACAAAAATGATCTATAATAACATCAAGTACTCAAATCACATACAGCTTGGGATGATATAAAATAGGAAAGATAGCAGTAACACTGAATCAACCAGAGTCTATAAATGATCATATATGACAATAATGTATCGAAGACAGATTCTATAATAAAAATACAAATCTAGATAAAGAATAATGGCCTAGAGCTTCCAGAAGTCAACTCACGGACAATGGAACATAGATATCTATCTCAGCTAGCATCGTCATGTAGTCCAAGTATGTGGGGGCAAAACAACTTCTAAAAATATAGTTATCCAGTCAGGATTGGAACGAAGTATATAAACTAACAACAGTTCCATTAAATTGACAAAAAACTATAATTAACAATAAGCAATGGAAATACATGAAGGGTAAATAAAACTGAGTAGGGAGAAAAATCGGATAATCATGTGAACATGTCACAGTAGAAATGTACTATAAATAAATCAAAAGAACGGTATAACAACGGATAATAATCTAGAATGGAACATGTACTCAGTGCCTTGAAATATTAGTTTATTATGTGATCGGCTTGGCATCAAGACCAGGCTATCCATATGACCGGTTATGCACAAGTGCAAGTACAGGTACCCTTGGAATCAAGCCGGCCATACATGGAAGCTATGCACAATAGGCTATACCCTACGCGTGGTGAGGGTGAGCTATGCACAAGCGAGTAAACAAGTAGGGGTATGACGCATAATCTCTTGATATCTCCCTGTCTCCTGACTAGTATAATGGATCCAACTATGGCACGTTATGACACAAAATTCTAAGTGGGTAGCAAATTCCCTTAGGAATCGGTGTCCATACAAGTATAAGAACAATAATCAAGAACAAGATATGTACCAGTATACCAGGATAAACATGAATAATATCTCATGACGGGATCTATGCTATACCAATCCATGTACTCTTATGTCAGAAATCAAGCATAACACTACCAACTGATATCATAGAGACTATCATGGTAATGAAAACTATCAGAGAATTTACTTGCCTTAATTTGTTGGATTCGACGTATATGATACGAACATGTCAATACGAAATAGGTACGATGTTATGCTCTACAAGATAGTCCCAAATGACGGCACGGGTGATTCCATTGAGTCCAGAATAGTCTAAATAGTCTAGTTTGGTATATAAAAGTCCAAAATCAGAGTTCGATACGATAATCGAATCAAGAAATAAAAAATGACTATAATAGTCATAAATTATGATTTCGCAGGGAAAGATATAACTAAATAAATATAAGCAATTTTTGGAAATCATTTATAATGTCAAGAAACTATATTTTTATAAATCAAAGTATTCTTTAGATAAATATTACAAAACCTAGAAAATTATTTACAAATGATTTGAAAGAAAATATATAAGTCTAGAACATATTCTTAATATATATATATATATATATATATATATATATATATATATATATATATATATATATATATATATATATATATAAGTCTATATTTTTATAAATATAAGTCTAGAACGTATTCTAAATATATATTAGACCCAAATATATATATATTCTAATATATATATATATATATATATATATATATATATATATATATATATATATATATATATATATATATATATATTCTTTAGGGGTTTTGCAGATATATATATATATATATATATATATATATATATATATATATATATATATATATATATATATATATATATATATATATATATATATGCAAAACCCCTAAAGAATATATATATATATATATATATATATATATATATATATATATATATATATATATATATATATATATATATTTCATATATCAGCAAAACCCCTAAAGAATATATATATATATATTTTTTTTATATATATATATATATATATATATATATATATATATATATATATATATATATATATATATATATATATATATATATATATATATATATATATATACTTTAGGGGTTTTGCTGACATATATATATATATATATATATATATATATATATATAAGATATACATATATATATATATATATATATATATATATATATATATATATATATATATATATATATATATATATATATATATATATATATATATATATTCTTTAGGGGTTTTGCTGATATATATATATATATATATATATATATATATATATATATATATATATATATATATATATATATATATATATATATATATATATATTTCAGCAAAACCCCTTAATTTTATTCAAAAGAAGGTGCAAAATGCAGAAGCCTTTACAAGTAAGCGCAACAAAATGAAAAGCGACGATAAAGAAGGTACAAGGGGCAAAAATTCAAAAGAGCACGGACTGCCAGAAGACGTCGAGGCCATGCTTGTATTGTCGGCTGACTTTGAGAATTTGACGGAGAGCTTCCCGGATCAGTTGGTCGGACGAATATTGGTGGCCGTCGTACTTGAATTTGTTTCGATTCTTTCATATGACCCATATGGTGGCTGCTACGACGATCTGGTGGCCGTAGGAGGCATTAGCCCAATTGGTCAAAAGATCGTAGAAGCTCCCACCTCTTAGGTTAAATCTGTACCGGTGAGAGAGCGCTATCCAAACCTTTGTAGGTGTCTCCCCGTGGTTGAAGGTGTGGTCCCCTATTTCTTGTTGTTTCTGTGTGCAACAGTGACACGCAGATGCTAGACTTAATTCGATTGTCATAAGGGCATCATTGGTGAGGAGCTTCCTGCGCAATGCTCTCCACGCAAGGACGGATAATTTTTCAGGGATGCATGTATACTAGAATGGTCCCAGGGTGGGGGATGGCACCCCACGACCGTGGGCAACCCTTCTGGATGAGGCTAAAGTGAATGATCCGCTGGCCTCAATTGACCATCGAAGGACGTCTGGATCCGAGTTGATCTTCAGTCCGGTGCCAAGAAGTGACGCTGCAGCTTCCTCGCCAACCCATTTTTGAGCTTTCTCCCAGTTCCAGTCACCTGAGTGATTCCATAGCTCTCTGATCTTACTGTTGGAAGGTGCTGTCGGGAGCAGGGGTATGAGGTCCTCCCCGGCCCAATATTTAAATAATATGGACGATTTGTCTGAGCCCAGCTGGAGGCAGATCAAGGGCTCAGCTATGCTGTGTCCATGAAGGATACGCCTCTAGGATATTTAGGATCTGCAGTTGGAGTCAGCAGTGGACGGGTGAATGTGCTTGAAATATCTGGCTTTCATGAACCGCGCCCACAGACAGCGGCTGACTCGAAGTTTCCACCATATCATCATCGAGAATGCGTCGACGACGTACGACAGCAGACAAAAACCTAGCCTCCCTCGTCGGTGGTGTTTACCATTAAAATATCAAGAAAAAATTATAGATGAATTGAACTTGATTGCAAACTTGCTTGTATAAAGAAAGCCTAGAAAGAAATCCTAGGAAACAATCTAAGTACAATTGTTTAATTTTTGATTCTGGGGGTGATGATGAAGGCTCGGGAAAGTGTAGCAACTCTGTCTTACTCCTTGGACTATCAGACACATTCTTTGCTCTTGAAGAAATTTGCCAGCCTTTGATTGCCAACCTCTAGCAAGGATGTGGTACCCTGCTATTTATAGTGATTCCATAAAGCAGATTTTGGGCCACATAAAGGGCCACGTGGTCATGTGTCTGTAACAACACACGAAGACTCGATCTCGGGCTGCCAGCTGGTGGGGGTTGTTGAGATTTTGTTGTAGCAAATCTGCGTTGTTGAGACTTGGTCAAATTGCTATGTGTCCCTTCCACAAAGTACATCCCGAATTGTTTTGGTCGTATAGTGGCCTTGCTTCTGTGGCTCGGCTTCGCTTGGCCGCATGGGATCTTTGAGAACCTTGCTTCTGCGGCTTGGTTTCACTTAGTCGCATGGGATTTTTGAGAACCTTCCCTCTGCGGCTCGAGTCCCCTTAGCCGCATGGGGTCTTCGAGAGCCTTGCTTCTGCGGCTCGAGTTGTCTTAGTAGCATGATGTCTCCAGGGGCACTGCTTCTACGGTTTAGTTTCACTTGGCCGCATGGGGTCTTCAGGAGCACTGCTTCTGTGGCTTAGTTTTGCTTGGCCGTATGGGGTCTCCAGAAGTACTGTTTCTACGGTTTAGTTTCACTTGGCCGCATGGGGTCTTCAGGAGCACTGCTTCTGCAGCTTAGTTTCGAGCGGAAGTTGCTTATGATGTTCCTACCGCGAATTTGTTTATGATGTTTATGATTTCCTGGGCCATCAGAATGTTGTTTATGATGTTTCTACCGCGAACAAAGCCACTATGCTTTTCGGAGATAATTTTGGAAGGATCTCGGTCATGCGGTTGGCAATGATCTTAGAAATGATCTTGTTCGTGAAGGTGCAAAGGCTTATAAGGCGGAAGTCTTTAAAGGTTTCTAAATTTTTCTATTTGGGGATGAGAATCAGATTAGTACATGAAATGGATCTGGGATTATGGACACAAAAAAGAGGAAGAAACACTGTTTTTCTTATTGGTGCAAGGTACCACAAATTGAGTACACCTGCGAGATCTTGTACTGAGGATCCCCGAGTACAAAAATAATTCTGGGGAATAGGACGATAGAGATCGAGCGACAGTTGCTCCTTTACTCTATTGATACTTCGATTTACAAAATTGGAAGAAAACCTAAGAAAATTGGTAACTCTCAGCTCACTGGTAAGAAGGGCATCAATTTGGCTCTTGAAATGCTCTCCGTTCTGTCTATTTTTGTAGAGAGGGACGCTCGCTATTTATAGTCGTTTGGCACTGAAACGACTGTTATGCGCCCACAGGTGGAAAATACACTAATTTTACTGTGGGCCCATAACACCCCTTTGGGCGCGTAGGGTGTAGGCACATGGACATTGGATGATCGTGGGTAGATCGTGGGGTTGACGTGGCCGCATGCTTTAGTACACGATTGCTCATGGAGACTGACGTAGCCGTATGCTTCGGTGCACGACTAATCGTGGATGTTGACTGAGTCGTAGGGATTTACTGCCTTGGGCACATAGTGTGGAGTAAGTTTATGTGTCCACACTTGGGTGCATGGTTGATCTGTAATGTGGGCACATAGCCCCTCTTCGACCATGTGGGTGCATAGCCCCTCTTCGATCATATGGGCGCATAGCCTCCCTTTGGTTATTTTGGCGCATAGCACCCCTTTGGTTATGTGGGCACATAGTATTCTTCTTCATGTGGGGTTCATAGTCTTGTATTTTTCGTACTTCTACAAGACCCCCTTCAAAGTTTTTGAGACTCGAACGAGTGTCAGAATACTTTGAAAGAAGCATGGGAAAAACTGTCTTCACTAGCTTCATGGGCGCATGATGGGTATGACTCCTTTGGACGCATAGAAGTTTTCCAGGCTGTCAAAATGTGGCTGTTGAGATATTCCTTGGAAATCTAAAGCGATAGACTCATTTTGGAATAGAATTTGAAAAGGTTCGCTCTTTATGTGATGTCTATGCGTAGTCTGCATCAGCAAATAGCAGGCGCATAATCTGTAAAAGGCCGAGTCTTTGCGAAGGCGCATAGACCATATGGGCGCATAGATCGTGTGGGTACATAATTCTCCGTTCTTGCCTATAAATAGGACTTGAGGAGAGAGAAATTTCACTCTCTCTTCTTTTTCTTCAGAAATTTCAAAGAGTTTTTTCTTTTACTCTCTTTCGAGCATCATGTCTCCCAAAGCTGCTTCGAATCCCAAGAAGTCTGTGAAGGCAAGAAGGCTGCAGCAGCTAGTTCTCCTCCTTTGGCAGCATCTCATCTGGTTCAAGACCCCATCCTGGGTGAGACAATATCTCAAAAAACAAAGTCTCGAGAGTTAATTTGTGACGCTCAGACTTTTCTTTGCTTGGGTGCATAACCATCGATTTACGCCCAAAGCAAACACACTTCTTTTGTGAGCAGCCTTATGCGCCCTCAGAAGCATACACCCACACACTTTGTTGTGTCATGCGCATACATAGAACACGTGCTTTGATGATGCTTATGCGCCCACATGCTCGTTTGGTGCATAACATCTAGGCGCATAGCATTTCTCCAGCAATTAGATCTTTTTTGTAGATTCTAAGTCTGACTTTTTCTGTCTTTTCAGTTGACATGGTTGTCCCGGCTCTTGGTAGAATTCCTCTCTGCTCTGTCCGTCATGTTCTGGATTCAATCCTCGTCACCGCAATGGTCAAAAATGCTCAGGTGAAGATCAGCCATGACCAGCCTTCGGTGCGGGTGATCGCTATGCTTGAACATAAAAAAATGTTCTTGAAGTAGATGATGAATGATGAGAAGTTCACACTCGGAGGGGCGCGGAGCTTCAAGAGACCACACTTCTTGTTTGGTGACAGCCTGGGATTTGAGGACGAAGAGACGATATGTCTTGAAGACCCTCTGGTGGTCAGGTTAAATAACCAAAGGATATGGTTACCATCGATGAAGCGCCAATACCCTCTATCAGTGTTTATTGATCTAGCTGTGCGGAGGAAAATGAAATAGGACCTGACCCCTAAACTGCATGGGGTCATTTTTGGCAGGATCCAATTTAACTCTGGTCACCGAAAGAAGGACACTTTCAAGTATGTCAAGGGCTCCACATCCTACTCCACGAGGGGGTTGTATCCTGGGGCCATAATAAACGATATCCCGACTGATCTTCACCCTTATGCTGCTGAGACTCTCTCCAACCTGATGCTGTCAAATAAGGAGTCGTATCCGGAAGGAAAGCTGCGGATGGAAGGTTGGAGATACTCTGTCTCGTTCTGGAGCGACCTTACTGAATGGATGCTCTCAACTTACGAGGCCACCCTAAAAGCTACCGGCCTTTTTTTATGCCGTTAGAGCCACCCAATATGGCATAAAGGTTAATTGGCCTATGTTTATCTCCTTGGTGGAGTTGTACAACTATCACACATGTACCTTCTTTACTCTAGGTGGTGAGATGGGTCTGGCTCTTCACGAGATACAGGCGATATCAAAACTTCCCTGGGGGACCGAGCCATACGAAGAATGCATCCCCTGTGATAGGGAGCTCTTAGATTTGGAGAGAGAGAATTCCGAGATGATGGAGGTGTACAAAGAGTTACTCTGTCACCTCTTCATTTGTCACCAGGTCACAAGAAAGGGTAAGACTGAGGTATTCCTTCCCCATACGAGAGCTGAGACCAACTACATCTTCATTAGAAAAGAAGGAGACGGCCTAGTCTTTTTCTCGACTCGCAAGCCCTCGACAAAATCTGAGATAGAGCAACTGATGACAGATCACAGGGCAGTAGACACTGAAGATAGTGATGATCTCGAGGGAAACTTCCCGGTTTATCATTTCTTCAGGCAGGCTGAGTTTAAGCTGTCAGAAAAGGCTGTGCTAGTCGCCTTTCTGATGACATAGCTCCACGATTGTGTAGTTCCTGGTGGTTCAGGGTCTATTGAAAGGATAAGTCGGGGTATGATACTTTCGGCTGTAAAGCTGGCATTCGGATACTAGCTTGTCCTGCTTCCTGCGATGGTTTGCGCCATCCAACGGGGCTTGCAACACTTTGTTGTTAACGCAGTGACGCCTAATGGTAGAAAGGACTTTGTCAGGATTAAATTTTCCTTTCATTACCTGATGGAATGGCTGGTGCTGCACTGTCCCAAATTAATGAATGCCGGGCTGATGGCAGACTCTTTGGCGGAAGATGCCTTTCTTCAGAGATTCAAAGATGCAGACTGGACCATCGCAGGGGTACATATTTGCAGGAAGGCTTTGAGTTTTTTGCAGAATTATGAATTCTTTAGAGTGTCGCCTCCGTCTGGTAGTGGCCGTGTAGGAGACACTTTAGTAGATGAGGGAGCACTCACCATCAGGCCTTTCCATCTGGTGCTTAGGAATATGAACCACACTTTCCTGGAACCTTATCTGCCAAGTCAGTTTGCACGTTAGTTCGGCTACAACCAGCTTCTTTTAGGCAACCCTAGCCCTCATCTACAGTCGATAGAAAGCCTGATCGACGGGGCACGTGCATGGGATTACTACAACGTCGGATGTACGGGGGCAATTTTTACCTTGCCAAAAGATAAGCCTGAAACCCATATGCTCTTTGCTGCTGCCTAGTTCTATATTCAGGTCAACACCCTTCATCCTCGGTATGACCATGAGCAGAGTTTAATATCAGGGACTAGGCTTGCCCCCACTCTTGCCAATATAGGACGAGTGCGTGCAATGGGGGGTCATAGAAAGGAAGGTGCCACACCCTCAGCTGAGCCGACTGCAGCGCCACGACAGAGAGTCGCTCTTGAGGAGCCAGTTGTTACAGTACCTCAGAGAGAGGATACTGAAGATCCTCTTCCTGATATTCCTCACAAGAGGAAAGCTTTCGCTGAGCTGGTTCAACAATCCAAAAAAGAAGGTTGTTCTCTCCAGAGGGAGAAAGAAGGTCACGAATGTGAGAGCTGGCTCGCCTTCTCCCAGAAGATCTTCTCGTCAGATTAAGAGGAGTGAAACGGTGCCATAGGCCATTATTATCTCGGAGGTAGACCCATTTCTGGATTCCATAGCCATTTTGGTAGAACTAGTATCCGTGCTATCTACAAATAATGCTCTCTCATCCTTGCATTTATCCTTTGTACGGGACGTTGAAGTCACGATCGTGGTAGGTGCTTCTTCGTCTGAAGAGGTGGACATAAAAATGGTGTCCCCTGCTCGTCCTCAACCAATGGATGAAGGTGGTTCTTCATTTGTAAAGTTTGAGCAAAGGAATGATCAGGGCGAAGGCCCAGACCATGATGGCGATCAGAAAGCCAGTCCCTCCTATGAAATTTCTCTGGGGGATATGTCTGTGATAGGAGCTATGATGAAAGATTTGGATGAAAATCAAGTCCAATCAGCTCACCCTCCTCTGGGTATGTCATTCTTGCACTTTTCTTCGGATGAGATTTTTCGACTTCAACTTTGCGTACAACTTGTGAGGCTGACTTCCGTCGTATATTCCCTTGTAGACAAGGAAAGGGAACAAGGCACGAAGGTTACTCCAGATACCGGAGCTAGACAGGAAGCTGCCCTTGGTTCTCCCAATAAATCGGTACCGGTTGAGACGGCCATTATTGAATCTGCTTCAGGTCCAGCTGGGATCGTGGAAGGGAAGCAGCCTGATGCTATTTTGGCTGATATTGACAGTGAGCGACCTGGGTCTGCTCTTATTTCCCCAGCTCCAGTTGATACTGAGCTGGCAGGAGGTATGAAATTACAACTCCTTCATACTCTTTAAGTAAGTTTTTTGTTACTGATATGTATATTGCTTTATTTGTCAGGTTCGGCTTCCTTCTAAGTAGCTGTCCCTGGGACAGAAGATCCCCATCAAGCTTCATCTCCAACGACCTCTTCTGAAGATGATGAGATGGCTCAGGAAGTCATAAGAGCTTTCTACTCCATTTTGAAAGTAAAGCTTCCTGGAGTTTTGAACCGAAATACCGCCTTCGGGCCTGTGAAGGCTATTGCTGAATGCCAGGTGACAGTCCTTGAAAGCATTGCTGGATATGAAGAGCGAGCTAATGCTTTAAGGAAGGTCATAGCTGACCTGGAAAATCAAGTGGCCAAACTTTGAGAGGTTAGTTAGCGAAGCCTAACATAATTGTTTCTTGAGGAGGACGTGGCTTTGATTGTGGCTCTTGAGGAGGAGAAAGCTACTTTCCAGGCAAGAAAAGAGGCGCGGGCTAAAGAGATCAGTGAGCTGGCTGATCAGTATGAACAGTTTGATGCTGCAGGTAGGGCTCGTATTGCCTCAAAGAATAAGCTGTCCATCCAGATCGCTGAAAAGTACAATCAGATTGTGCAACTTCACAAAGAGATTGCCCAGCTTGAGGCTGACTTACGAACAGTTGCGTCTGAGCAGGAAGATTACGTGGTTCAGGCTGCTGCGACTGCCACAACTTCAGACCAATTGAAGGCCCAGCTGGTGAAGTTGGAAGAGGAGCATATGAAGCCGATTCCTTTCGAGGATGAAGCTGCTCGGCAGAAAGAAGCACGTCGTTGTGCTACTGTCAAATCTCAAGCTGAAATCAAGGCTCTGAGGGATAACATCAATCGATTGTGTATCCTTTAAGTCTTTTGTTTGTAATTGGCTCTTTTAGCCGTCAAGACTCTTGTATCTTTTTCTTTTTCCTATCTTTTGATAGACGTTTTTAATAAAAAAACTTTTGGCTTTCAAAAATCATGAATGAAGTTTGTGAAATATCAGAACTAGAGGTAATGTAGACGTAGTAAGGATATTTCTGGTGGGTATTCCGCTGGGGAATTGAATGTTGACTCATTACCCGTTTTATATTCAAGGTTCTTGAATATAGATAATAAGTTGAAAGAAGCTGTTAGAGGTAATATGGACGTAATAGCAGAGAATATTTTATGCCTCGACCAAAGGTAATATGGACATGGACGGGTATATAACATTTAAATTGGAGTCAGCAAATAATTCAGCAAATAACTCAGAGGTTATAGTGGGATACCGAGACATAGAGTACCAGATGTCATATAATGAGTTGCTGATGGCACTCATCTACAAAGTGGTACGATAATCGAGCTGGGTCCAGCGGTCGTCCTCCAATATGAAACGATCGTGTAGCATGGTCTGGATAGACTCGAGAGTAGCAGGTGGCTCGGGCGCAGGTTGCCCAAGAGCAGGTACATCAGCCTGAGCATCAGACCCGGAATGCTCGAACTCAGCAGGAGACTCAACAGCTGCTAGAAGCCGCCATGCCTTAGACAGAAAGGCAGGGGCCGGAAGGAACTGGCACTCATCAAGAGGAACGTTGAATGCACGAAAGACCATTGGCAAATAAAGATCATAGACCAATGATCGAGGCCTCTTCCATGCACTAATCATCCAGTCCATCATATTGTGCGGAAGGTTAAACGGGACATGAACGTGAAAATGATAGAGTGCAGAGATCTCAAAATAAGAAACTTCATCAGTCGATCCTTCTTTGGACAAGATCATGGAGAAGAAGATACGATGAAGTTCATAGAAATATGGGTTAAAGAATTTTACAAGTAACTTGTGTGGACGAGTATTGGGAGTACACAAATCCTGAAGGGACGATCCATCAGGAAATTGAAATTTGCGTGCATCGACAAGTTTCTACCAGGAATTGGGTTCCAGGATCTCGAGATATTCCGCAAGTTCGAAGTCATCAAAAGAGATGTCGATTTCGGCAACACGAGAATAGATTTGTGTGTCATCAAAAGTGAGATTGCAGTAAAACATCTGGATAACATTTACATATATAAGAGATGATGTAGATACTAACTCATCTAAACAAAGGTCATGGAATAATGAGTTATATCGAGAAAATATAGTAAAATTGATAGGATGACCCGCATACATGCTCCTAAAACGAAATTCATTGAACCATTCATTGGAAGCCTCCAATGAAACAAAAATTTATTCATTAAACGTGTTGGGGTTAAGAGGTGGTAGTGGATTAAAAAGAGGATGAATAGGTTGAACATCTTGAAGCACCCTCGGTTCTAGCCCTCTTTTCCCTATTGAACAACCTAGGTGCCATTGATAATGACAAAAATTTGAAATTTGAGATGGAGAAAATAAGAGATTATACCTAAAAAGAGTAGGAGAATATGGAATAGGATAGCCCCAAACCTAAGCTCTTTGAATTTGAGAGTAAAAGAGCCAAGGATTGAGAGAACTAGGGTTAGGGTTTGGAGAGAATGAACTTGGAGAGAGTTTAGAGGTGGCAATAGAGAAGAGAGAGAAGGGAATTCTCGAAAATATGAAGGAAGGGTTGGCTGGTCGGGTTAATCCTAGACCATTGGATCGAAAATAAATGGAAGGCTGAGAGCAATTAGGAGTTCTAGAATCAGCAGACCGAACTCGGCCCGAACTCTATGTGAGGTAGAGTTCGACTCGAGTTCTGGGTGCTGAGGCCAGAACTCAAAACAAAAAAATGGCTAAGTATTGAAAAAATAGATTGACAAAGATGAAAGATTTGCAAATGTTTGTTGAAAATCAAAAAAATTATGATTGTGAGAGAAACCATGAATGTAATAGATGGAATTGAATTTAGAAATTTTTGAATAAACTGAGTTATAAATAAAATTGAACCATATAATAAACAAGGATTTATGACAACGATCATTACGATAAAACTGCCATGGGGTAGCTGTAACGGCCGGATCCCAGCTAGCGGTAGTCCGAAGACTAGTGCACCGTGTCGCTTAGGCTTTTACGCCTTGTCAGAAGGACCATTTCGGCTTGTACCCATAGCAAAGTCACCATAAAGATATATGACATAATCAATATTTACGCATGCTAATTTAATGAATAACCGTTTCATCCAAAATTTCTAATTCACGACAAAGAAAGTTGAAACGCTCTTCGGATAGTAGTTTTGCAAAGAAATCTGCCAACAGATGATCAGTGTCAATAAATTCTAAATTTATAGTGTCGTGTTGTTGATGATCACGCAGAAAATGGTGACGAATTTCAATATGTTTCGTGCGTGAGTGACATATAGGGTTCTTAGTAAGGTTAATAGCACTAATGTTATTACAGAAAATAGGAATGTGCATAAAAGATAGGTTATAGTCTACAAGGGTTTGCTTCATCCACAGAATTTGTGCACAACAACGACCAACGGCGATGTATTCAGCTTCTGTTGTGGATAGTGCGATAGAATTCTGCTTCTTGCTAAACCACGAGACTAGAGCCTTGCATAATAAATAACACGTGTCGATCGTACTCTTACGGTCGACTTTGCATCCCGCAAAATCAGCATCCGAATAACCAATAAGGTCAAAGGATGTGGATTTGGGATACCACAAGCCTACTGTAACAGTACCTTTAAGGTATCGAAAGATACGCTTAACGGTGGACATGTGTGATTCCTTAGGACTAGCTTGATAGCGAGCACATAGACAAACACTAAACATAATATCGAGACGACTAGCAGTTAGGTAAAGTAGACTACCAATCATACCATAATACTTACGTTGGTCAACAGGTTTGTCACTTTCATCAGGGTCCAACTTGGTCGTAGTAGCCATGGGAGTGCTGATTGGTTTGACGTTGTTAAGATCAAACTTCTTTAGCATATCCTTTGTGTATTTTGACTGGTTGATGAATGTTCCTTGCGAAGTTTGTTTGACTTGTAGTCCGAAGAAGTAATTGAGCTCCCCCATCATGCTCATCTCAAATTCGTTCTGCATACACTTAGCAAAATCTTGGCATAGATTTTTATTAGTGGACCCAAATATGATATCATCAACATAAATTTGGACTAAAAGAATAGTGTCTTGAAAAGTTTTGATAAAAAGTGTAGTATCAATTTTACCTTTTGAAAAACCTTTATCTAGTAAGAAATGGCTTAGGCGTTCATACCAAGCTCTGAGGGCTTGTTTGAGGCCATAGAGCGCTTTCTTGAGCTTGAAAACGTGGTCAGGAAATTTGTGATTTTCAAAACCAGGGAGTTGTCTTACAAAGACTTCCTCTTTAATAAAACCATTCAGAAAAGAACTTTTCACATCCATTTGAAAGAGTTTAAAATTTTGAAAATTTACAAAGGCACAAAGCATCTGAATAGATTCGTCTTGCAACTGGAGCATATGTCTCATCGTAGTCGATACCTTCCTCTTGGTTGTATTCTTGAGCTACTAGACGCGCTTTGTTGCGAGTGACTGAACCATCTTCATTTACTTTGTTACGAAAAACCTATTTAGTACCAATAATCGAATGGTTAGCCGGTTTAGGAACAAGTTTGCAGACCTGGCTTCTTTCAAATTGGTTGAGTTCTTCTTGCATAGCGAAAATCCAGAATTCATCATTAAAAGCTTCTAAAATATTTTTAGGCTCAATTTGCGAAATGAAAGCAGTGCTAGCAATAGAATATCTTAAAGATAATCGAGTACTTAACTCCGCGTGATACCTCACCTATTACCAAGTTTTCTGGGTGTGATGGCTTGAACTCAAATTTCTTCGATAATCCCTACAGAGAATTGGTTTCATGGGTGGTATTCATCGGTGTTGAAGTTGATGGTTCAACATCATCGTCGGGGACAGCGGCTGTACTATTTTCTTCATCAAAAGACACATTAGTAGATTCTTCTACAATTGAGCGTTTGTTGAACACTCTATATCCCTTACTCTTGGCAGCATAGCCAAGAAAAATACCATCGTCAGCTTTGGCATCAAACTTGCCTAAGTTGTCTTTGGTATTTAGGATAAAATAGCGACAACCGAACACTCTAAAATAAAAGACATTAGGATTCCTACCAAACCAAAGTTCATAGGGTATTTTCTTCAAAATAGGTCGAATAAGCACCCTATTTAAAACATGGCAAGCTGTACTAACAGCTTCTGCCCAAAAATATTTTAGAAGTGAAAATTTATTCAACATGACTCTAGCCATATCGCCAAGAGTCCTATTCTTCCGCTCAACAACACCATTTTGTTGAGGAGTTCTATGACAAGAAAACTCATGATCAAAACCATTTGTTTGGTAAAACTTTTCAAAATCAGAATTTTTGAATTCGCCTCCATGATCACTTTGGATTCGAGTAATCATGTAGCCTTTTTTGTTGTGGACCTTTTTGGCAAAGATTTTGAAAACTGAAATAGTATCGCTTTTGTTTGTAAGAAAGAAAACCCAAGTAAATCTTGAAAACTTATCTACAATAACAAAAGCATAGAGTTTTCCACAAAGACTGGCTACTCTATTGGGACCAAATAAGTCCATGTGCAGTAATTGTAAGGGTCTAATAGTACTTACAATGTTTATGGATTTAAATGAAGATTTGGTTGCCTTATTCAGTTCACATTTGACACATATAGTATCCTTCTTGAATGTGATATCGGGCAGACCTCTTACTAGCTTCTTTGTCGATAGCCTGGATATAGTCTCCATATTGGCATGACCAAGATGCTGGTGCCATAAAAGTCTTTCATCCTTGTGGATATAGAGGCATCTTCCTGTACTGTTAGTATTTCTAGATAGATAGACAATATAAATGTTATCTCCTCTTATCCCTTTAAAAGCAATATCTCTAGTTGACCTATCATAAATGTAGCATTTATTCTCTCTAAAGTTAATATCATATCCATGATCAGCAAGATGACTTATGCTGAGCAGGTTATGCTTTAACTCGGTCACTAAGTAGACATCCTTTATTACAGGAGAAGGAGGATAACCAATAGTACCATTACCTATAAAATAGCCCTTTAAATTGTTACCGAAGGATAAATATCCTTTCCTCTTCATCGATAGTGATGCGAAAAGATTTGTGTCTCCCGTCATATGTCGCGAGCATCCACTATCGAGAATCCACTTGCTTTTAGTTGAAGAAGGAAGGTTCACCTACATCACGAGCAGATGTGACCTTTGGTACCCAAGTTCTTATGGGTCCTGAAATGTTAGTCTTCGGTACCCATGCACATAGATTAATATCAACTAATTTTCTAATTCTACACTGTGGTGAGATATGACTATATAATCCACAGTATGTGCAAGTAGCATGCCTATTTGTGTTAGGAGCAGGTTGATAGTGATGTCTATATGAAGTGTGGTGATAGTTATGTAAAACAGCAGGATAGTAACTATGTGTAGCAGCAGGATAATAGTTATAACTATGTGCAGTAGCAGGATAATAGTTATGACTATGTGTAGTAGCATGATAATAGTAATGGTTAGGTTGAGAATGATGTCTACGTGCATGTGGTTTACGCGCTGTATAGGAGTACGTGTACATATAAGCATGGTTATGTGCTGCATATAGGTGATATGTTTGTGGTCTGGTGTTTTGTGTGTGTTTTGTGACTGTGAGATTGGGTTTGAGGTTGAGCAACCTGTTTTCCTAATATGATCTCTAATTTCTTAGAGACAGCATTCAGTTCATTGCACTTAGCATTTAGACCATCAATCTTAGCAATAGAGATCTTGTGTTTGTTCTTTTCTTCAGCAAGCTCTTTATTGAGTGCTGAGATCTCGCATGTTTGCTTCTCAATAAGTGCTTCGACATCATGTAAGCTTAATTTAAGCTTGGACACCTCATCAGTGACTTCCGTGGGTGGAGTGTCTCTAACATTATCAAGTAAAGAAGAAAGATTATGAATCTCTATTTCATAGCCTTTTATTTTTTCCTTGGCATGCTTATATTCTAATGACTTTCTTGTGATCATTTAGTAAGTCATTAAAAGCATCTCCAAGTTCATCAAATGTAAAGTCATCAAGAGTTTTGCCAGTTACCTTATCGGATGTTGCCATTAGGCAGACATTAGCAGTGTCTCGAGGAGAGTCATCTTCTTTTTCAGAATCACTGGCTTCACTTTTGTGCCAAATACTAGTATTGGCATACTTTCGCGAAGAGGGCTGCTTGTAGGGCTTCTCATATCTGTTACCTTTCTTTGCAAAGGGACAATCCTTTCGAACATGTCCAGTCTTTTTACAGCCGTAGCACGTTGGTTCTTCCTCGTCGTCTTCTTGTTGTTCATTCTTTCGATTGAAATGAAGAAACTTCTTTAAGTTACGGACTAGAAGGGCTTGATCATCACCTTCTGAATTGTTGTCGTCAGTCTCTTTAGGATCAGCCCTTCGACGATGAGCTTTTAGGGCAATCTCTTTTGCCTTTGGAGCAGGTTCGTCGAAGTCTATGAGGTCGAGCTCCTGGGTCATCAGCTTTTCCATCAAATTTTCTATAGACATTTTGGTGAGATCATTGCCTTCTATAATTGCTGTTACCTTAGGGTTCCAGGTCTTCGGTAGCCCCCTAAGTAACTTGTGGATCTTCTCATGATTGGAGTATTATTTGCCAAGAGATGACAGAGGATTGATGACGTCAAGGAACCTTGTGAACATTTGAGTGATCGTCTCGTTCGGCTTTATCTTGAATGTCTCATATTCTTGAGTCAGACAACTAATCTTAGATTCCTTGACTTGAGTGGTTCCCTCATGCATCACTTCCAGAAGCTTCCATACTTCGTGCGACGTGGTGCATGTTGAGACCCTGTTTAATTAATTCATGTATATTACACAGAAAAGAGCATTAATAACTCTAACATCTAGACTCGCTTGTTTTTTTCCTCGTCAGAACATTTGTCGTTAGGTTTTTCGATGAGATCTCCCTCGACAACTATTCTGGCGGGCTTTTTGTAACCATCGGTGACAATGGTCCACAGGTCAAAGTCTAGAAACTTGAGATAGAAACTCATCCTAGTTTTCCAATAGGTGTAGTTGGTTCCATCAAATAGGGGTGGCCTATGAGTGGACTATCCCTCACCATGGTTGGGAAACATAAGTTGTGTGGCTGCCATGGATCAGCTCTACGATGTTATTCCTTATTAAGAGAACAGAGCTCTGATACCAATTGAAGAACAGATAGGCAACTCTAGAGGGAGGTGAATAGAGTTTATAATAATAATGACCAAATAAAAAATAACTCTGTTCACCAACAGTAAATAATCAGAATAGTAAATGCAGAAATAAAAAGATCAAGGGAGCATACGCAAACACAGTCATTTTTAACCTGGTTTCTCTCATGCAGGACTAGTCCAGGCCTGAGAACTCTAGCTTAGGATTAAATCCACTATTTGTGAAATAGTAGTTACACCTCGTGCCTTTTCTTCAGAAGAGCACGTCAACTTCTTACAAAGATCGTTGTGGCGATGCTTGGAATTTTTTAAGCGACTTTCTTGACTCTTGCACAAACTTCTAACTGAATAGCACTGAGCACTTTTAGGCTTAGGAAGCTTGTGGCTAGTAGATGAGAAGGTTAAGGCTTGTATGAGGCTTATAGAGAAGAGAAGAACAGATAATTGGATGATTTAACATGAGAGAAATCAAGGCCTATTTATACTAGTTGGGATAGACAGAATTCGGCCAGAATTCTATGTCATAAATTCAAATTTTTGGCCGTTGGACATCTTGCATATAGCAAACCCTAAAAATTAGGGTCCTGAAAATCAGGGGACAGAGTTCGGCCCGAACTCTGTGTGGGGTAGAGTTCGGCCCAAACTCTGTCTCCATAGGACATAATGTTCATATGGGCTTTGTGGGGTAGTTTAGCTTGGTGGAGCTTTGAGTTTGTTTGGGAATACGATGTAAGCCAAGAATACCCAGTGCTACTCAGTTTACATATTACTAGACTCAATAAATGTAAAATAGTACAGACTCATAAAATGAGTACGCTGTAGGAGAGAGACGACATCCGTCTTGCACTAAGTTCTGTCTTGATGTGTCATATTAAATTATGACAAGTATCATATTGTCAATTTGTCAATATTTGGTTGACTGTGATCCAGTTTGGGTCAACAACCCTATTTGCGGCCAGGATTGGCTACCGCATGGGCCATCTGCCTGCGGCCAGAGTTGGCTGCCGTATGGGCCATCTGCCTGCGGCCAGAGTTGGCTGCCACATGGGCCAACTGCCTGCGTCTAGAGTTGGCTGCCGCATGGGCAGACTGTCCATTTCTCTTATGCAGCCTCTTCCTCGTCCGCATGGATTTTACTTGTGCCCCCAAAAGCTCAGCATCGTAGTATTTTTTTTTGCTGGATTTAGGGACGATGGGGTTCTCTGCGGTCGGAAGCAAGACCGTAGGCGAGCTTTGATCATCATCTTGGGCCGCAAAAGGAGCTTCTTAGAGAACCTGGTTGGGGGCAACAGTTTTGCGCTTCGACATCCTGTGGGTTCTCTTTGGGCTGGCTCGCTTCTGCGACGGGCTAGCGCTCCCTTCAAAGAGCATTTCTTTGAATGCTCGTTGGTCAAAACGAACCACGAGCATTTGCTGCATAGAGCCGAGCTTGGACGCATCAGATTGTATCACCAACTTCTCATTAGAGGAGAAGGAAGTCCCTAGCAGAGTCTCCATCATGTTTGCCATTAAATATGAAGAACAAAAAGTACAGAGGAATTGAACTTGATTGCAAACTCGATTGTACAAAAGAAAGCCTAGAAAAAAACCCTAGAAAACAATCTAAGTACAATTGTTTAGTTTTTGATTCTTGGGGGTGACGATAGAGGCTCGGGAAAGTGTAGCAACTCTGCCTTACTCCTTAGACTATCGAACACAGTCTCTGCTCTCGAAGAAATTTTCTAACATTTGATTGCTAACCTTTAACATGGATGTGGTACCCTGCTATTTATAGTGATCCCTGCAATAGCAGATTTTGGGCCACATAAAGGGCCACGTGGCCACGTGTCTGTCACAACACACAAAGACTCGATCTCGGGCTGCCAGCTGGTGGGGGTTGTTGAGATTTTGTTGTAGCGAATCTGGGTGGTTGAGACTTGGTCAAATTGCCATGTGTCCCTTCCACAAAGTAGAGTCTGACTCATTTTGGCCGCATAGCGGCTTTAGGGGCCTTGCTTCTGCGGCTCGGCTCCACTTGGCCGCATGAGAACTTTGAGAACCTTGCTTCTGCGGCTGGGCTCACTTGGCCGCATGGGATCTAAGAGAACCTTCCCTCTGCAGCTCGAGTCCCCTTAGCCGCATGGGGTCTTCGAGAGCCTCGCTTCTGCGGCTTGAGTTGTCTTAGCCGTATGAGGTCTTCAGGGGCACTGCTTCTGCGGTTTAGTTTCGCTTGGCCGTATAGGGCCGGGGAGCACTTTTTCTGTGGCTTAGCTTTTCTTGGCCGCATGGAGTCTTCATTGCTTCTGCAGCTTAGTTTTTCTAGGCCGTATGGAATCTTCATAAGCACTGCTTCTGCGGCTTAGTTTTGCTTGGCTGCACGGAATAATGATCCGCATAAACTCCATCTTTTCCATGCTTCTATATATTTATAGAGAACCGGACACATATGCGATGTGCATTAGGGTTCCTGAGATATGAAAGATCTGCCTTCATTGCACGGTACGGGCTTCTGCGGTGCTGACACGTGTCGGACATCGAGATTCCCCTCAAACGAGATCTCTGGTGGTTATAAACATAACCAAAGGAGGTGACACGTGGTGCCTGCCGATTTGCTTGCTCGGATACAGCCGAGTAAATCTTAGGATTTTGTCCTAGATTTGGAGTCTAATTGATCATCGTCTAAGATTTAAATCAATCTGATATGATATCAATCATGATTTAGTCTCAATCTTCTCTGCAAGAGGCGGTTCAAACAAACCAATTGGGGTGGACCCATGCTTCCTATGCCTCTGGTGAGAACTAAGTACTGCTGTGCTTCTGGGGCGATGTCAGCCTCTGTTTTTCAAATTTGGTTTAATTAGTGTTAATTAGATGTTAATGACCTATTTAGCTTTAAAATGATTTATTAAAATTATTAGGAATTTTTCTAAAATTTTTAAATAATTTTAAGTGAGTTTTAATTACTAAAAATATAAGTTTACAATTTTATAAAATATTTTTATTGAGTTTTGTAATTATTTAGATTGTTTAATTATTGTTTGTAATTTCTTAAATGTTCTATGCAAATTTATTTTGCATATAAACCGAGCGGGAGGGGATTTGCAAATTCATTTTTGCATTAGCTAATGGGAGGGACCGATCTGTTATTTCCTAAAACCTAGGGGCCTAGCTGCTAAACCACCGTCACCCCCCCACGTTTTTACCTGCCCCCGACGACCGTCGACGAGCGGCGACTGCCACCGCACTACCGACCTAGCCATTGAAACCGACCTCCTCCTTCCTATAAAAACTCCTCCAGACCGAAACCCTAACCCTAGTTCATCTCCGACCACCACCAGCCCGTCTCCACCCGTTCTTCCTCGCCGAAACCCTAACTCCGGCTACCCCCCTAGCGCCACCTCCACAGGTACATTCACCACCCACAACCGCCACCACCGATTTTGCCGAGGCCAGGCGAGTGCAGCGCCACCCGAGCACCACGACCACGACGCCCCTAGCCGCCGGAAGGACTTCGACTTCGAACCCTAACGTCGGACACGCAGGTAACAGTTCGAAAATCGTGTGGTGCATGTCTCCAGCTCACGTATGTTATTCGCCTGGACACAGGGAACCCAACAGTAGGGTTGGACACGCGTTAGCAATGTCGTGCGTGTCGTGCTGGGCGCGGACACACGACACTGGGTCAGATTCCATTTGCTCGTGTCCTGAACAGTCTGGACACGTGCCGAACTATTATTTAGGCTATTGGTTAACGGGTTTAGATTCGTGCTATTGGGCTTAGAAACCCATTAACCTAATTCTAACATAAATAAAACCCAAACCCTTTCCCCTAACAACAGACTCGGGCTGACCCCCTGGCCAGCCCGAGCACGCTGAGACCCGACCCCTTTGCCCTGGCCGAGTTTGAGCCCCCCTTTCCCACTTCTTTTTATTTTGTTTTGTTTTTATTTTATTTTATTATATATGTATATATGTATTTATATATATGTATATATATTATTATATATATACTGTTTTATATGTATATATATATGCAGTGTTTGTATATATATATATATATATATATATATATATATATATATATATATATATATATATAAAATAAAAAAATAAAAAAATAATATATATATATATATATATATATATATATATATATATATATATATATATATATATATATAGTATTTTTACACATATATATAGTAAAAAAAAAAAAATATATATATATATATATATAGTATTTTTACACATATATATATATGTATACTTATTACATATATATATAGTATTTTTTTTAAAAAAAAAATATATATAGTATTTTTACACATATATATATATATGTATACTTATTACATGTATATATATCCATTATATATATATATAAATATCTATATATTTATATGTATATGTATAAACATTGTTGTTGTATATTTATATATGTATTTCAAATTCTATCTTGTACAAAATATTATTATGTAAAATTTCAAAAGTTATTTTATTGTATATTTTGTGACTTACAATTTTACCACTTTAAAATATATTATTTATATTTAAATTCCTTTATTTTATTAATTCTGACCAATTGATGTCCAAACCTAGCATGAGTTTTTGGGCCCAATTGTGTCTATTATATTCAGAGTCTGTACAACTAATATTGGACTTGATTCATGGATCTGGGTCCTGTATCTGGACTTCGGTTCAATTTCGAATATATGGACAAAATAGTAAATAATTAATTAATTATTTTCCAGAAAGTGTTGCTTTCTGTTTTTGAATTTTTATATATAATTTAATTGCGGAAAAAATCTGGGAAAAATTGTATTTAAATACTATGTTAATTTAGTTAATTTACTATAATTTTTCTTGCATTTAATAAGTATATATAGTATTTTATAAAAATAGGAAAACAGAACTCATTTTTAGTATATATATGTTTGCTGATTTTTAATAAATATTTATGAAGGTTTATAAATTCCAGAAAAATTAGTATAAATTTCTATAATTAACAAGGATCATTAGGGTACTTTATTTTTTGTAAAATTGAGCTTTTGTCTGCCTCAAAAATTGTTGGAACACGGTGCACAGTTTGATTTATTTATTGAATAATTACGACTTTCAATGTTTTGTGTTGTTTTGAGTTATAGACGTATTGGGCCTCACCTCGCACTAGTGTAAAGGCCCTAGAAAGTTAGTTAGGGTATTTTGTCACCCCACATTGGTCTCCTATGCTAAAGTCATCATTTGGCTAGGTGTCCAGTCAGAAAGTCATAGCACACAACTAGTGTCGTAGTGTTTAACTTAGTATAAAAACTAAGTTTATGTGTTATTTCTACAATGACGAGTCACCAGACATCTATAACATTTTTATCGCGGCTTTGCTTTGCTAAAGGCAAGTACTTCTACAAACTTTACATACTGTTACAACAATGAACGGCGATTCTAACCATGTTAAAATGCTGATCCTTGGGGTAGCAAGTCAAATCTTTACATGTTGTATTTATTTTCAGTCCCTACCATGCTTAGGACAGTCTTTATATATTTCTCACATGAGTAGAATCTGGGTTATAGGAAAACTGTTAGTAGAGTACGTGATCATGCCCCCTTCTTCGTATGTATTTTTCGAGCAAAGTTTCATTTTATATGATTACTGCGCCGTAGGCTTTATCTCAAAGCGGATTTGTGCGTATGTACATCTATCGCCATATCACTTGTACGAAAGTACATTTCATTATGTGCCTCTGCATATTATACACCTACTGACGATCACGTTCCTGCTACAGTTTTGAACATTACATATACATCTGTCTCTATGACATATGTGTTTTTGCCATGATAGATTATGATGTGCCATGATTCCAGTTCATTACTTTCCTGTTCATTTCATGTTTCATATATTTAGTTTGCTAGAATCAGTACTTGCTACCGTCCTAACAGGATAACGTTGTAGGTATTCTTACTGAGGAGGAGTTGCTCTGCGATTCCTACTATGGAGTTGCTGCCGAGGACCAGACTTTATCTTACGAGGATGTACCTGCGGGGAAACTCGTCTAGTTGTCTATTTATTTTAGACTTTTGAGAGTAGTCATGTATTAGACTATGTATTTTGTGACTGGACCTGTATCTAGCTTTACATTTTGGACTTGTACTTTGACTTACTTATATATGAGATGACTTTTGTGTTTGGGACATTTCTACTCTTTATTACTTATAGAACTATTAGCACATTTTAGTCTTACCTTGATGCCTTCGGAACAGCTTACTACGCTTTATCTTAAACGTATGCTGGACATGACTCGACCCCGGCCCAACAATTTGGGTAGCGGATCGTGACATATTTTTAGTGGTGGCCCATACAGGTCTTTGACTAAATTGTTTGGTTACATCGTTGTACCAAGCATGCCTGCAATTAGAAACTTAAGGTAATTAGACAACACTAGGAATGACGCTTAGAACATCTAGAAGATTACTAGGATTGCAACATAGGAAACGCATCACATGCTCGTTATTACAAATTGGATTTTCCTTGTTATTTATGATTGTTTACTTAAAAGAGTCCTTATAAGTCCTTTTTATTTATTTAGATGGTGCTCACCCGTTCATCCCAGTATGTCACACCTAAGAATGGCACACTCCCTATCCAGTCGGTTGACCAGTTGACCGATACACCTCCACCTGCACCTACCATATTCCTCCACTCCACAAATCCACAAACCCAGATGCCTCCACCACCTTCCACATCACAGTCCCAATAGGACCCGATACTCCCACCACCACCTATCACTATGCCTATCCAGGCTTCCGTCACACTCGACGGGAACCAACTGCTCACTCTGATTCAGGGGTTCCTAACGACCCATCAGGAGCAGACCACCCTACTCCGCCAGAGCATGGAGCGTTCTGAGGAATGTACCGTGGTCCCACCACCTGTAGAGCCACGACAGAGAGTGTAGGTCCTAAAAATCAAGTTGCACCCATCAAAAAAGCAATGAAAATCAAATTGTGCATCCTTCAAATGAACTGCACAGGAGACAGATTGCGCAACAACTCGACTGCGCAAGCTGAATTGCGCACACATCCAAGCGCGCTTGCTGACGTGGCAACGTCATCATTACCTGACACAAAATCAGATCTTCTGACAACTGACAGCCCGAAGAACGAGAAAACTGTTCGTTTCTTGTGCCACGTCGCCATGACAGCTGTCTAGCGCGGTCCAGCTGCCAAAAGCCAGCGCAGTCTGACAGCTCAACCTTCGCGTAATCCGAGTCTGAGCGCAACCCATTGGAAGCGCAGTCTGATGCTAGCGCATTTCAAGTGGCACAATCCATCAAGATAACTGACATTCTGTACGTGGCATACATGCCATCAATTGCTCACCACGTGGCAACCGTCTGTACATGACCAAGCGTATTTCAATCAAACAATGCCATACGTCTCATACAGTTGGCCCACGATCGAGTAACTGCCAGCGCAGTTTGCTGCTTGCGCAGTCCAGTGCCTGCGCAATCCAACCTGCACAATCCAAAAATAACTACTAATTAGTTATTTTCCAGAACTCTATAAATAGAGTTTCAAGTCCTTCATTATCGACATTAGATCATTCAAGATCATCACCAGAGATCAGGAGTTCTTGCCAAAGTGCTGCTGCATTCTTCAGAGGCTACCGTCTTCAAAGTTTACATCGTCCAAGGGATAAAGCGATCGTCTTCAGAACGGATTCCTATAGTTGTACTTTTTTAGAATTCAATTGTAATATGCTCGGGAAGACTTTCTCCTCCGACGAGGAAGTGACAACTCAATGTGACGTTGCGTCTATCGAAAAGACGCAGAAGACGTTGGTTGTAAAGGTCAATCCGACGGCCTACGAGGCGATGATCAACTCCAGGACCACCTCTCGTACTGCAACAACTTCTGCCACGAGCAAGGTTCACCCAGTGTGGGTCCCCAAGACTGCTGCGCAGTCTACTGCCTTTGCTGCCAAGACTGCTACGCAGTCTACTGCCTCTGCTGCCAAAACTGCTGCGCAGTCTACTGTCTCTGCTGCCAAAACTGCTGTGCAGTCTGCTGCCTCTACTGCCCATGCACAGTACACTGCTCCTCTTGCCATGGCACAAACTTTCGATGCTGCTCTGGCAAAGTGCAAGACTCCTCTTCCTCTGGCGTAGTTGGATGCAACTCTTCCTGCGCAGTCCACTACTCCATCAACCAGAGTGCAACTCAAGCACTCTGAAGTCAAGACTCCTGCTGCGCAAGCTACAATGTCTGTGGCCAAAAGGCCATCTGTCAAAGCTTCTCATGCGCAACCAGCCAATACGCCAATATGCCACTTCAACCCCTGCGCAAGCTGTTCCAGCACAATCTAAGAGGGACAGCCCTTTGGCTAATTTTCCTTCTTCTCACAGCAAGGGAAAAAATTCTGCTCCTCTTTCCAAGCACCCTGTTGCTCCAGCGCAATCCACTTGGGGTAGTCTGTTGACTATTCCTCCTCCTCAGAACAAAGGAAAAGGCTCGTGGGTCTTTTCTCAAACTTTCTCGTTCTACGACTTGGAAGATAACAGAGGGAAACGCTCATTAGTCAACCATTCCTCACAAAATAAAGGAAAAGGTCCTTTGGTCTTTTCTCAGTCTTCCCCGATTTTTACCTCGGAAGATCAATCTGAATGTGCCTCGGCACTGATCAGTACAAGGACTCTCTCAAACAAGATTTCTTCTCTTCTCGTCAAAAAGAAATGTACTGATCAAAGAGGTATTTTGCCTACTCCGGTAGCAGAATTCCAAGATCTCCCAACTCTCCGGATATCTCGCTCAAAGCAAGGAAAATTACGGGTGCCTCAGACAAAAACCCCTGGGGGTGAGTTTGCTGATCTACGGGATTATCTCAATAGATCTCGATCTACGTCAACTTCGGCAAAACGCAAGCAGCCAATGCCGAAGACGAACATGCATCAAAGGTAAACTTCCAGGATCAAAAATCCTGACACCTATGCTACTGAAGTGAGTACTTCCCTGTACACTCAAGGGACGAAACATCTGAAGAACCGGAACCATGTTCCGAATGTTGTCAAAGAACATATCCCTCAAATTTTTTTTCGTCCCGTCGTTGTTCCTGACCTCCGAGAGCATCTCAAGCAAAGACGGGACAATATCTCAACACCTCCAGTTCCACCACTTGAACATCATTGTAATCACAAGGTTGTCATCAAGTGTTGTTGTCAAACAACAAAGCGATCTATCTTCGATCGTCTGAACTTTGTAAACTCTGAACCAATGTCGGAAGATGAGGACAAAATGTTGTATGCTTCCGTCAACGTGGCTTCTCAAGATGCGGGGGATAGGAAATGCTCCAAACACGGCAAGCCTCGTAGACCCAGTCAAAGATATCTGGATCTACTCCAAGAATCTTCTGAAGGAGTATTTCAATATACTCGATCCCGAAGTCGAGATACAATCGGTCAAAGGAATCTTCTCCAAGATCCTTCTGGTCGTCTTCCTACTTCTCATTCAGGAGATGATTCCTTCTCTGATTATGATACATACAGCGAAAGTTCTGAACAGACAGTGTCCTCCACTGTACCTAGAGAAGTGACAGCATATGTTGTCACTGAAGATCCAGATGCTTCTAGTTCGGCTAGTCAAGAACAACGAATAGCTGCACTAGTAGACAAGCTGAAGACCATGGCTGAAATGGTTGCAAATATGCATTCTATCATCGTGGCCCAACATACAGTACCATCGACTATACCTGCTGCAAATCCTAAGATCATAGCATCATCGGTGCCTGTGAATGCAGGGCTAGGGGTAGTATCTCCTCAAGTACCCCCTGTACAAATTTAACCCACACCCAGTCAATCAGGTGCTGGGGGTAGTGCATACCACGCTGTTCCTCCCCCTAATACTCTGATTCTGCCTGCTCCTTCATCATCATCGGAGGATGCGAATGAAGCTGTCAAACTCTTACGCACTCAATTCGAGGCTTTCAAAGAGAAGGACAATTTGCAGAGATTGGAAATCAAGCAACCTTATCCTATTGAATGGAAGAAAGTCCCATTTCCTCCAAAGTACAAGATTCCAACAATTACCCTGTTTGATGGCAGCACTTCTCCTAGTCAGTTCATTAACTACTTTGAGGTAATGACTGTCCAACTTCAGCCAAATGATGCTCTTCTTACCAGGGTATTCGTCGGCTGTTTAGCCGGTGTAGCATATGATTGGTACAGAAGCTTGCCTGATGGCTGTATCACCTCTTTCTCGGGTTTAAAACAGATCTTCTTGGAACGATTCTATGAGGGGATCAATGACATGACCATGTCAGCCCTTAATAAAATCAAACAAAGACATAATGAAACCGCTGAGAGTTTCATTGAAAGGTTCCGCCGAGAAGCTTTAAACATGCATCCTGGGACTCCGGCTGCTGTAACCATAGACACCTGTAAGGCAAATCTTTTGCCTATTATCAGCATGTGGACGGGGTCAACTCAGTTCCAAGACTGGCCATCCTTTATTGTCAATGCTAAAGCAGTTGAAGTTAGTGCTGACAAGTTCAAGCAGCTAGGGGTACACATGTCTAACCCCGACCGGGACGAACACCCGACATCGAGTAGCGATAATCGCCAGAACAACCGCAAGAGAAAAGAAACTTTCAATATCAACTTGAAGAACACAGAATCTCTGGCGGTCAACGTAGCTCCACCTACGTCTACTTCTACTCCTTCTGCCCCTCCACCAAGGGAACCTCGTCCTAAAGTAGAGTACTCCTTTGACGAGAACTACACCGTGAGCATCTTTGATTGCTTAATCAAAAGCAATAAGCTCCAACTCTCAGACCCGAAGAAGCCTGATGAGGTCGGTAAGACTGATCATCCCAAATATTGTGTCTATCACAGGTTCATTGGGCATCCCACTTGAGCATGTTATGTGCTCAAAGGCAAGATTCAAGAGCTAGTCAACGCTGTTGTTGTCACTCTGCAGTACGATGAGAAGCGTGTTACCGCGAATATGGTCTCAGTACAGTTTGGTAGCTTCCCTCCATAGATGGTACAACATGGTATCATTCCTATCCCCAAAGCCACTCTTGATATCGAGAATCTCCCTCCTCCACGAAGTGAAGGTCTCGTCCCCTTATCTCTTGAAAATGGTGAGATTATGTGGATTCACCCTGATCTTGCTTCTGAGTTCGAAGTTCCCTCTTCTTCCAAGAAGAAAGAATGCTCCAAGAGTATAACAAAGATCTGCAATATGGTGTCTTTTGAACCCATAGTTGAAGAAGAAATCCTGCTAGGCACCAGGTCAGGGAAAGCCTATCTACGGGAATATCCCGAAGCTCAAGAGAATCCTGCTTCTTCTTCTGAGTCTATTCCAGTGCAACCTATTTCCACAGAGGACATCCCTTCTGCATCCTCATCGGTTGTAGAATCTACTCATCCCAAACCGATGACAGCCGACAAAGGCAAACAACAAGTCTGCTTCGACAAGCCTTTGAAGAAGTCATCTTCCTCAGGACTTGAAAAGCCATACAACTTTGATATCTTGGCTCAACTAGCCAATACACCGGCTAGGCTGTCAATCTTCGAGCTTTTGCGCCTTTCTAAAGAGACTCGAGAAACTCTGAGTGAATGTCTAATGCAGGCAGAAACTTGCCTAACCCTTCTAAAGAAGCCGAAAGCAGAGCCTGTCTCTTGCCTCCATTGTCACAGTGTGTTGGAATTAATTCTAAACATTACCTTCACACAAGATGATATGCTGATGGAAGACAATAGGCATGACCGTCCTCTATACTATACAGGATATGTCGACTCGATGAAAGTCGATCGTATTCTGATAGATCCAGGGTCAGCACTCAGTATCATGCCAAAGACAATGCTAGATGCATTGAAGATCCCCGTACATAGTCTTTCTGGCACAATCACCACTATCTTGGGGTTTAATCAAGGAAAAAGTGAGCCTCTGGACAAGATTCTCCTAAAACTCCAAATAGGCAATCTTCGCACAAAGGTGACCTTCTACATCATAGACAACTATGGTTGTTCTTACAATGCTCTGTTGGGAAGACCATTCCTGCATGAACACAACATTATTCCTTCTACTCTCCATCAATGTTTCAAATATGTTGATGACAATGGAGAGGTTCAAAAGGAGGTTGCAGATCTCTATTCTTTCAAAGGTGTCAAAGCATACTGCAACGACGCTCACATGTACAAAGATGAGTTTATGAAGGTTGTTCTGGCTCTAGACACTGAAGAAGAACAAGAAACAGTGCCCAAAGACACTCTCATCATACCTGTCAAAGGGCATATTTCTCATCCTCAGTCCTCCAAACCACTGGCTATTCACTTGCCAGTCCAGAAGCAACCAACTGATGGTGGTCAAAATCAAATGGAGCTCACCTCTTCTAGCCACTTGTTATTGACTTACGTCGTAACAAGGATAAAAGGCAGCTCACCTCTTCTGAGCCACTTGTTATTGATTTATCTCATAACAAGGATAAAAGGGAGCTCACCTCCTCTGAGCCACTTGTTATTGACCTTCGTCGTAACAAGCCTCCTCCACGTTCTTCTTCTCCCCCTCTTGTAATCAATCTGACCAAGCCTGCTAAGGCTAAAGGTCCTGTTGTAAATACAGATGTACAAATCAATAAAAAAGCATCTCCTTTCCAGTATACTAATGTTATTTATCATACTAAGTGCTATTTGGATATGTCAGATAGCTTTCAGTCATTTACAATAGGAGTTGTATAGTCTCTTCGAACAGAGATCTCACTCGAACACCCAGATGATTCATACTTTGTTGTCCCTTCTCGAAAGAGAGGCGAGAGTCCAATACTTTTTAGTAAAGGACCAGAACAAAAATTCAGCTATACGGATGATAGCAAAAGCAACGATACGGGACATCTCCAACTTCATCGTTACAGTCAACAATCAAAAGATATCATCCGAAAGATGGGTTATGATTTCAAGAATGGCCTCAACTACGGTAAGGGTAGACGAACTCCTATCCGTACGGCTGTTCCGAAAGGAAAGTCAGAGATGTATTACAGCAGAACCAAAGAGGTCTCGGATATGCTTCACCTCCGGTATTATTGTCACGCCCCGATTCGGGAATCGTTCGCCTCCGCTTAGATTCACGCCGAATCGTTCGTCCTCGCTAAGGCGTGATGCCGTACAAGTCTGGAATTGCACTTGTACAAGGCGTGCTCGTGTTTCTTTTATAAAAGAGACATTTTGAATAGAGATTCGCAGCGGATGATAGAGAAGTTTTGGCAACACAGATATGATCTGAAATAAGTTCTTTATTGATATCTTTGAAATTACATTGCATAAACATAAGGCTCTCAAACAGCCGATATGAAAGGCCAAACTTGGCTACAACTTGCAGAAATATTGAAATGAGATACAACTTGTTCCATACATCATATCCCTTTATTAATAATGCAGCAATAACCACCTTCAGCAAAATGTCTTCTTCTTCAAGTGGAAACTTCAAGATGTACGAAGCTTCTAAAGAGTCGGACAGCAAGCCTTCAGCGTCTATGATTATCCACTAGGTTCCCGGCACCTGTGGAGACGAGGGTCAGTACATTGCCACATATGTACTGGTGAGCGGCCGTAACCAATCTCACCATAAATCAACAGTAGTAAAATTACATGAATGTTCACCATTGATTTGTATTCTTTCTATCTTGCCTTAGGGTCCATTAACAATTCATATATTTGATGAGAAATATAAGGAGCATACAGTGATGTTAGAAACATAAGCAATTCATGTTGATCTAACATAAGCAGTTCATATTGATCACCAATTTGGTGAATCTTACCCACGGTCGATAGCCATCCCTGTACATATTTATGAATACCACTTACTCTGCCTGCATAAGACAATGTTAGCTATGCCACCTGTCTATATGAAGGTCACTGGCGACACGCCATCCTGGACCGTCTTACTTGGTACAACGGCGCCCTTTCAGTGCGGGTAGCTAGCCCCACTGCAAGTCCCGTTTACCGATGCCAGTACGTCGGCATAATTCCTTGTTCCCCCTAGGACGAACCGGGTCCGTGGCCGCGGATTACCGTTCTGGGAATTACCTTGTATACAAGTTGTCCATGACCATGCATGCAATACAACTTAACTAATAAGAGACACGACATGCATGATAATAGCATCTTCCACACATATTCGTAGTTCTTATTTCATCTTGCCATTTTCCCATCTTTCCATCTTACCAACTTGCCGTGAGCCATAGGCTCGTATATTCGTTCATCCAACCAAGGGACTATTCATGTTTAATCCATTCTTTCGAACCGAAGTCCGATATACTTACCGCCCAATACTTGGGTCTTTGCATCACCTGTTAAACAATTCATATAGCATACGAGCATCATTCGATTTGCAACATAAGCCTAGCCATGTGATAATTTATCTTTCATTATCTTTCCCGCATTATTACTAGGCATCTTTTATTAAGCATCGAACGCAATAACAAGTCTACCATTGTTATGCGCGAAGATCAAGGATCGTCGAAGGATCAAAGCCACTCACTTGTTGGTAAATTGCCGAGAGAAAGAGGTCTTCCACGCAACGTCACCCTAGGTTCACCGCGTTAGCACCTGCATTGGCACCAACGTCTGGTCAGCATACTTCTTCTCTTTCTCTCAGTTATTCGATATGAAATGCGTAGACGGCGAAAGTAAATCCATGAAAACATTCATCGAAAACAATCACGAAAACGCACACAAAAGCTAACAGCAAAAGCGACATCAAAAACCAGCAGGGCAACGGTCTCGGGGCAAGCGACTCTTATATAGAACTCTTCCCCCAAGACGCGCGCCACTGCATCTTGGGCATCATTTCAAAAGAGTCCAATCCATAACGAGGAAAGGATCTCAATTTATTATCCCGCGATCCTGGTAAAGTTTCCCCAATTCCCATCCGACTCGGCCATTCGACCGCTAGCCCGCACCATGCTCCGCAACGGATTCAGGGCATTACATATTAATACACTAACAAAAAGTTTCGTCCTCAAAACTTAAACACAAACCCACCTAGGTCAAACAACGAAGGAAACTTTTCCTTCACCTCTGCCTCAAGTTCCCATGTCGACTCTTCGACGGAATGATTTCGCCAAAGCACTCGAACCAAAGAAACAACTCGGTTCCGCAAGATTTTATCTTTCCTATCCAAGATCTGCACGGGTTCCTCCACATAAGACAAGTCAGCTTTTAGCCCTAACGGACCGAAGTCTACCACGTGGCTTGGATCATGTACATACTTCCGTAGTTGGGAAACATGGAAGATATCGTGCACTCCATCCAATGCCGGTGGCAGCGCGATCTGATAGGCAACAGGGCCGACTCGCTTAAGAATTTCAAACGGGCCAACAAATCTCGGACTTAGCTTCCCCTTCGCACCGAATCGCATAACTCCGCGCATCGGTGACACCTTCAAAAATATGTGATCACCCACCATAAATTCCAATGGTCGTCGATGAGTATCCGCATAACTCTTCTGCCGACTTTGTGCCACACGTAACTTCTCCCGAATCATGCGGACCTTCTCGACGGCCTGTTCCACCATCTCTGGACCAAGTACCTGTCGTTCACCGACTTCATCCCAACAAATCGGAGACCGACACCTTCGTCCGTACAGTGCTTCATACGGGGCCATTTCTATACTTGACTGGTAACTGTTATTGTAGGCAAATTCTGCTAGCGGCAAGTGAGTATCCCAACTAGTCTTCAGATCAATAGCACAAAGCCGAAGCATGTCTTCAAGTATCTGATTCACCCTCTCGGTCTGGCCATCGGTTTGAGGATGGTATGCAGAACTAAATTTCAATTGTGTTCCCATGGCAGCATGCAAACTGACCCAGAAACGCGATACAAATCGCCCATCCCGATCCGACACTATTGATGCCGGCACTCCATGCAGTCGGACAATTTCATCCAAGTATAGCTGAGCCAACCGGTCGACGCTCCATGTCGTCTTCATTGCGAGAAAATGTGCAGATTTGGTTAATCGATCAACGATGACCCAAATTGCATCATTCCCCCGCTGCGTCTTCGGCAAGCCAACTATAAAATCCATGGTTATATGATCCCATTTCCATTCTGGGATTGCGAGGTTCTGCATCTCCCCGCCGGGCCTCTGGTGTTCCACTTTGACTCGTTGACACGCTAAGCATCGCGAGACAAAGAGGGCCACATCTCGTTTCATGTCGTGCCACCAGAAGGTCGTGCGCAAATCTTTTTACATTTTTGTACTTCCCGGATGCAAAGAATACTTGGCATAATGGGCCTCCGTCAAGATTTCTTTTCGGAGTTCTTCATCCTTCGGGACACATAGCCTCCCCTTGAGTCGCAATGATCCATCCTCGTGCCTGGTGAAGTCGCTGGCTTCACCCTTTTCCACTATTCTCCCAATCTTAATTAAGAACTCATCTGTCCTCTGTGCCGTCTTTATCTTTTCTAACAAACTCGGCTCAAGTTGAAGTTGAGCCAATTGTGCATTTCGGCCACGAATCTGGAGCTCAATTCCCATACTTTCTAATTCCTCCAGTATTCGTTTGTCAACACTGAGTGATCCCACAAAGTTTCGACTCAACGCGTCCGCCACCACATTGCCTTTTCCTGGGGTGTACGCAATCGTCAAGTCGTAATCTTTTATAAGCTCCAACCAACGTCTTTGCCGTAAATTTAAATCTTTTTGAGTAAAGATGTACTTCAGGCTTTTATGATCGGTGAAGATCTCGCAAGCCACTCCATATAAGTAGTGCCTCCACAATTTCAATGCAAACACTATCGCTGCCAATTCCAAATCATGCGTTGGATAATTTTTCTCGTGCGGCTTAAGCTCTCTCGAGGCATAAGATATCACTTTCCCTCTCTGAGTCAACACACATCCCAAACCCAATCCGGACGCATCGCTGTATATCTGGAATCCCTCGACGCCGTCTGGAAGTGTAAGGATTGGAGCTGATACGAGACGTTGCTTTAAATTTTGAAAGCAAGCCTCGCACTCATCAGTCCAATCGAATGCCACTCCCTTCTGGGTTAGCCGAGTTAAAGGCGCTGCCACTTTTGAAAAATCCTTAACAAACTTCCTGTAGTAGCCTGCCAAGCCGAGGAAACTTCGGATCTCGCTCGCCGACGTGGGTTGCTTCCAATCCACTACGGCTTCAATTTTCTTTGGGTCAACGGACACACCTTCCGCCGAGATAACGTGCCCTAGGAACGACACGCTACTCATCCAAAACTCACATTTGCTCAGCTTGGCATAGAGCTGATTTTCCCGTAGAGTTTGTAACACTGTCCTCAAATGTTCTGCATGGTCTTCTCTGTTCTTCGAGTAGATTAGGATGTCGTCGATGAACACGACCGCAAATTTATCCAAAAAGGGCCGGAAGACTCTGTTCATCATATCCATGAAAGCGGCAGGGGCGTTGGTCAGTCCGAAGGGCATGACCAAGAATTCATAGTGTCCGTATCTGGTTCGGAATGCGGACTTAGAAATGTCATCTGGTTTGATCTTTAACTGATGGTAGCCTGAGCGAAGATCAATCTTTAAAAATACAGACGCCCCTTGTAACTGATCGAAGAGGTCGTCTATTCGAGGCAACGGGTACTGGTTCCGAATTGTAACTTTGTTTAGCTCACGGTAGTCGATGCACAGCCGCATTGTTCCATCTTTCTTCTTCACAAATAGCACCGGAGCACCCCATGGTGAAACACTGGGTCTGATGTATCCCTTGTCTAATAATTCCTGTAGCTATACTTTGAGTTCCTTCAATTCAGCAGGCGCCATCCTGTATGGTGCCCTTGAGATCGGACGAGTATCTGGAAATGTATCAATAGTGAATTCAATCTCTCGGTCCGGAGGCATTCCGGGTATCTCGTCAGGAAACACATCAGGAAATTCTGCCACGACTTCAGTGTTAGCTGAGTCTGCACCATTCTTGCGTGTGTCTCGAACAGAAGCAAGGTACCCTTCGCAGCCAGAATGAAGCAATCGCCGGGCCGTAGTAGCTGAAATCACCATCGAAGCCTTCGCCGACGAACTGGCCGAGTAAGAGAATTCTGTTCCCCCAGGTAGGCGAAACATAACTCGCTTCTTCGCACAGTCAATCGTCGCACAACATGCACTTAACCAGTCCATTCCCAGAATGATATCGAAATCTTTCATATCAAGCTCGACTACATCTAATGGTAGCTTTCTCTTCCCGATACATATGTAACCATCCCTACACATCATGTTAGTAGGCATCTCCACTCCTGATGGAGTACTAACACTAAGGTACATATCCAACATTGTCATTTTTATTTCATGTTCCTTAACATAGTCTTTAGATATAAAACTATGTGAAGCACCAGAATCAAATAAAGTACGTGCAGGAATGCCATTAAATAACAATATACCTGTCACGACAGTATCTGATGCAAATGATGCTTCCTCCTGAGTCAATGCAAAGACTCGGCCCTGGGCACCGGGCCTCTGATTCTGTTGTAGCTGAGGAGGTCATGGTGCCTGTCCACGATTCTGTTGATATTGTTGGTGATGCTGCTGCCTTGGAGGGTTCTGGTTGCCCCTTCCTGGACAATTGCGAGACATATGGCCAAATTGACCACACCTATAGCATCCTCCCTCCAAGACCTTACAGTCATTAGCAAAGTGCCCTTTGTTGTGGCACTTGTTGCAGTACGGCCCAACCGGGTTGGGTCGATAGTAGCCACCGTAATTCTGACGCTTTGGCGCCTCATATCTGCCACCGTTGTTCGGTCTCTTGTTATGCAAATTCTGTACCGACGCTTGCACTGGCGCCGTCGCAGGATAGTGTGGGTCCAATTCCTTCGCGTGCTCATAAGACTCCTGAAAAGTCTTATATTTCTGAACCACGACTTGAGCCTTCAGAGCAGGCCTCAAGCCCTGCTCAAACCGACGAGCCTTAGATGCATCGTCAGTAAACTTCGTGATCGCATACTGAGACAGTCTAGAAAACTCTGCCTCATACTCCTTCACCGTCATGTTCCCCTGTTCGAGCTTCTGGAACTCTAATTCCTTAGCTCGCTGCTCAGTCGAAGAGAAGTACTGAGCCAGAAATGCCTCACGGAACATCAGCCAAGTAATTTTCGTTGTTCCATTCACTCCCGCGAGAATTCTTTTCTGACTTTGCCACCAGTAGTGTGCGTTGGAAACCAGCAGTAGTTTCACACACGAGACCCTCTTAGATCCAACAATACCCAAAGCTTCCAGGTGGTCTTCCACTTCAACTAGCTAATCCATAGCAATGGTGGCTTCCTCTGTCCCTTTGAATTCTTTGCTGCAGATTTTCTTAAACTTTGTAATGTCGGCCACAGCAGTGGTCTTCTTAGCCGTCGGGGGTTCCTCTGCCTCCACTAGTTCGCTCTCTCGGGAGACTGGAGTGCCTTGAGCCCCATTGTTCACCACTGTTCGGACCAACTGTTGTAGGGTATCTAGCTGCTTCTGTTAGGCCTCGAATTGCTTCGCGTTCTGCCTCTGCTGGCTCTCCATCATAGCCAGCATCCTCTCCATAGGGTCGGTTGAGGCTACCACCCTTGAGCTACTCGCATTGTTTATCGTACCCACCTTTGTCATCTCTGCAAAACAGAGGAGCTTGTTAGTCTCATAATATATTTATGGACTTATTGTATGGAACATCTTATTTCGGGACATTTAAAACCAAAGTTGTTCGAGAAGCAATAAAGCTTGTGTCGTTTTTCGAAATCTTTAAAACCAAGAAATTCCCAAGGATGTAAAGCCGTGCTCTGAGACCAAACTGTCACGCCCCGATTCGGGAATCGTTCGCCTCCGTTTAGATTCACGCTGAATCGTTCGTCCTCGCTAAGGCGTGATGCCGTACAAGTCTGGAATTGCACTTGTACAAGGTGTGCTCGTATTCCTTTTATAAAAGAGACATTTTGAATAGAGATTCGCAGCGGATGATAGAGAAGTTTTGGCAACACAGATATGATCTGAAATAAGTTCTTTATTGATATCTTTGAAATTACATTGCATAAACATAAGGCTCTCAAACAGCCGACATGAAAGGCCAAACTTGGCTACAACTTACAGAAATATTGAAATGAGGTACAACTTGTTCCATACATCATATCCCTTTATTAATAATGCAGCAATAACCACCTTCAGCAAAATGCCTTCTTCTTCAAGTGGAAACTTCAAGATGTACGAAGCTTCTAAAGAGTCGGACAGCAAGCCTTCAGCGTCTATGATTATCCACTAGGTTCCCGGCACCTGTGGAGACGAGGGTCAGTACATTGCCACATATGTACTGGTGAGCGGCCGTAACCAATCTCACCATAAATCAACAGTAGTAAAATTACATGAATGTTCACCATTGATTTGTATTCTTTCTATCTTGCCTTAGGGTCCATTAACAATTCATATATTTGATGAGAAATATAAGGAGCATACAGTGATGTTAGAAACATAAGCAATTCATGTTGATCTAACATAAGCAGTTCATATTGATCACCAATTTGGTGAATCTTACCCACGGTCGATAGCCATCCCTGTACATATTTATGAATACCACTTACTCTGCCTGCATAAGACAATGTTAGCTATGCCACCTGTCTATATGAAGGTCACTGGCGACACGCCATCCTGGACCGTCTTATTTGGTACAACGGCGCCCTTTCAGTGCGGGTAGCTAGCCCCACTGCAAGTCCCGTTTACCGATGCCAGTACGTCGGCATAATTCCTTGTTCCCCCTAGGACGAACCGGGTCCGTGGCCGCGGATTACCGTTCTGGGAACTACCTTGTATACAAGTTGTCCATGACCATGCATGCAATGCAACTTAACTAATAAGAGACACGACATGCATGATAATAGCATCTTCCACACATATTCGTAGTTCTCATTTCATCTTTCCATCTTTCCATCTTACCAACTTGCCTTGAGCCATAGGCTCGTATATTCGTTCATCCAACCAAGGGACTATTCATGTTTAACCCATTCTTTCGAACCGAAGTCCGATATACTTACCGCCCAATACTTGGGTCTTTGCATCACCTGTTAAACAATTCATATAGCATACGAGCATCATTCGATTTGCAACATAAGCCTAGCCATGTGATAATTTATCTTTCATTATCTTTCCCGCATTATTACTAGGCATCTTTTATTAAGCACCGAACGCAATAACAAGTCTACCATTGTTATGCGCGAAGATCAAGGATCGTCGAAGGATCAAAGCCACTCACTTGTTGGTGAATTGCCGAGAGAAAGAGGTCTTCCACGCAACGTCACCCTAGGTTCACCGCGTTAGCACCTGCATTGGCACCAACGTCTGGTCAGCATACTTCTTCTCTTTCTCTCAGTTATTCGATATGAAATGCGTAGACGGCGAAAGTAAATCCATGAAAACATTCATCGAAAACAATCACGAAAACGCACACAAAAGCCAACAGCAAAAGCGACATCAAAAACCAGCAGGACAACGGTCTCGGGGCAAGCGACTCTTATATAGAACTCTTCCTCCAAGACGCACGCCACTGCATCTTGGGCATCATTTCAAAAGAGTCCAATCCATAACGAGGAAAGGATCTCAATTTATTATCCCGCGATCCTGGTAAAGTTTCCCCAATTCCCATCCGACTCGGCCATTCGACCGCTAGCCCGCACCGTGCTCCGCAACGGATTCAGGGCATTACAATTATCTCCAGCAGTCTTCGAATCCGATAGTGAAGAGCACTCTAACTCTTCGGATTCCAGATCATGGGATTCTGATACCAGTATTGGTCAAATTCATCGGCTGATCGTATCTTCTAACATGGTCTCCATCGAACTTTCAGAAGGCTATGACGAGGTTATTGAAGAAAATCCCAAAACAGATCCTTGGGCTCAACGAATGGATACCCAATGGGAACTCCAATTTGAACAACGAGAACCCCCTACCGAAGATCAATTGGTTCAAATTGACGTAGGAGAGAGCGGGTCACCTCGTCCAATATTTATCAGCAAAAACCTTCCAAAGGCAGATAAGCAAGAATTAATTCTTCTTATTCAAGAGTACATTGATGTATTTGCTTGGAGTTACGAAGACATGCCAGGTTTAGATCCCAAAGTTGCTGCTCACAAATTGAATATCTTGTATAATGCAAAACCAGTCAAACAGCAACAACGGCGCTTCAAGCCAGAAATGATGGACGCAATCGATGATGAAGTCAAGAAGCTCATCGCTTGTGGCTTTATTCAAGAAGAACAACATCTTGATTGGGTAGCCAACGTTGTTCCAGTCCTGAAGAAAACCGACAAAGTTCGAGTTTGTATCGACTTTCGGGATCTTAATGAAGCCTGTCCAAAAGATGAGTTTCCTCTCCCTATCAGAGACGTCATGATTGACAACACCTGTGGATTCGAAAGGATATCTTTTATGGATGGATTCTCTGGATACAATCAGATTCTGATGAATCCTGAAGATGAAAAACACACTTCTTTTCGCACTCCTCGCGGAGTCTTGCTATACCGTAATGCCATTTGGTCTCAAGAACGCTGGTGCAACTTACCAATGAGCCATAAGTACCATCTTTCGAGATCATCTTCGCAAGACTGTCGAATGCTACGTCGACGATATTGCTGTCAAAAGTCGTCTAAAGAAAGATCACATCCAAGACCTAAGAACAATCTTCAATCTCATGTGCCAACATCAACTCAAAATGAATCCCACCAAGTCATTTTTGGGTGTCTCTAGTGGTAAATTTCTCGGCTTCGTCATTACCTCTAAAGGTATATACGTGGATCCCGAGAAGATTAAAGCCATTCAAGAGATGCGTCCTCCACGCAACCTAAAAGAGCTATGAGGATTCCAAGGTCGACTTGCATACATCAGGAGGTTCATTTCAAATCTGTCTGGACGCTGCAGACCATTTACTCAGCTAATTAAGAAGGGTGTATCTTTTATTTGGACCGCAGAATGTCAACAAGCTTTCGATGACATAAAGCGATATCTCATGAACCCACCAGTCTTGGTGCCACCGATCTCAAGCATACCATTCTTAATGTTTGTTCGTGCTATGGATCATTCATTGGGTACTTTACTTGCCCAAAAGAACAAAGAAGGTCATGAACATGCCATCTACTATCTTAGTCGTACTATAATTGGTGCTGAACACCGTTATAGTCCGGTCGAAAAAGAATGCCTAGCTCTTATGTTTGCTGTTCAAAAGACAAGGCATTACATCATTGGACAAACCATTCATGTCATATCCCGAGTTAATCCTCTTCGGGTACTGATGAAAAAGCCTAGCACACTCAATTCTAGGCTGGCTACACGGGCCATTCTACTAGCCTACTATGATATGGTGTATGTTCCACAAAAGTCTGTTAAGGGTCAAGCACTGGCGGATTTCTTAGCAGCTCATCCTGTTCCAGAGATATCCAAACTCTATGATGAAATTCTAGATGAGACATTGGAATTAAATATGATCTCCGAAGAATTTCCTACTTGGCGTCTATTCTTTGACGGTGCATCCAGGATCGGACCCAATGGTGCCATTGTCGTAGGAGGTGGAGTTGTTCTTGTTTCTCCAAACGGGTCAACCATTCAAAGAGCCTACTCTCTAGATGATCCTTGCTCCAACAACGTAGCCGAATACAATGCTCTACTTATTGGTCTTCAGTTAGCTAAACAACTGGATGTCGAATATCTTGAAGTTTATGGCGACTCTAAGCTGGTTGTTAACCAGGTTAGAGGAACTTATGAAGTTCGTCATCAAGATCTAGTGCTTTACCATGAAGCGGCAATCAGCGTGGCTACATCATTCAAAGCCTTCTTCATCAAATATGTCCGTCGAGCTTGCAATACTAAAGCAGATGCTTTGGCCAATCTTGCAGCAGTCTTAGCCATCCCTATCAAAAGACAGCAGGTGGTGGTTGTCTCTAATCGGGAATTGTTTTACATCAAAAACAATCATAATGTTGAGTTCAATAATCTTACTGAAGCCAATATTATCGATGAAGATTGGAGAGCTCCTTTCATAGACTTCGTAGTTCATGATATACTTCCTGAAGATCCTAAGAAGGCTACGAGTATTCGTCGACGGTCTCTACGATTCGATTATAACCAGACTACCAAGACTCTTTATCGACGGACTTATGACGGCTTACTATTGCGCTGTCTTGCTGGTGATAAAGCAACGCAAGTGTTACGTGAAGCTCACGATGGTGTTTGTGGAGCACATCAACCCGGTCCTAAACTATAAGACCGTATCTGACGCATGGGTTACTATTGGCCCTCTTTGGTATCTGATGCCATCGAATATGCAAGAAAGTGTCGAGCCTGTCAAATCCATACAGATTTCATTTATCAACTGTCGGAATTCCTTCATCCGACTGCCGCTTCCTGGTCTTTTGAAGCTTGGGGCATGGATATCATAGGTCATATCAATCCTCCTTCTTCTAGAGGACATCGGTTTATACTAGCATTAACCGATTATTTCTCCAAGTGGGCTGAAGCTATACCTTTGGCTGAAGTCAAGACCAGTAGCGTCATCAACTTTGTCAAACACCATGTCATCTATAAATTTGGTGTACCTCGAAGAATCATTCATGACAAAGGACCACAGTTCATCAGTCAAAAGTTCACAAGGTTCTGTGACGATCATCGGATTGACAATGTTGCTTCGACAGCCTACAATCCTGCTGCTAATGGCTTGGTCGAAGCATTCAACAAAACTATTATCAAGCTCCTCAAGAAGTTTGTATCTACTAACAAACGAAACTAGAGTGAAAAGCTTGGGGAATGTCTTTGGGCCTATCATACTACGGTCCGCAACCCCACTGGCTATACACCCTTCTCTTTGGTGTACGGCTGTGAAGCAGTTCTACCCTTAGAACTTCAAATTCCGTCCTTAAGGATCGCCATCGCCAACGAGCTCACTACAGAGAACAATGACCTCCTTCGACTTCAAGAATTAGAAGCGCTCGACGAGAAGCGGCTATTGGCTAAACAACATATTGAGTTATACCAAGCCCGCATCTCGAAGACTTTCAACCGCAAAGTTAAAGTCAGAGCCTTTCAGAAAGGGGAGCTCGTTCTAACCGTCAGACGTCCTATGACTATGACTCATATGAGCAAGGGCAAATTTGACGCAAAGTGGGAAGGGCCTTACATTGTGAGCAAAGTCTTTTCAAATGGAGCCTATCAACTCTCAGAGTTAGACGGTCAAGTTGCTATGATGCCTATCAATGGCAAATTCCTTAAGAAATACTATGTATGAAGGTAACAGGGATTTTATGTAAATATGATCAGACAGTTCATAAATAAAGTTTGATTTTTATTTCATCATAAACGTTGTTACATAATATCAAGGACGGGAATCATTATCATCCTTTTTGAAGATAGGACGAGGACCACTACCGTCCTTCTCAAAAACATAATCGGCAAAAGAGTCGAGGACATCTTTGCTCGAACCCACCAGGAACTTGCAAGCAGCCATTCTCATAGCCTCTTCTTTCTCCGTCGTCCCTGGTTCAAGTAGGAAGTCCAAGATGTCCCTTGATAGCTTGGGTGTAGACGAACCTTCGCCCGCTTCTATCTGTTTTGGTTGGCTGGGATCGGCTGGACGTTCCTCCGGGAGTTCTTCGACCTTCGGGGCGATCTCAGCCTTCTTGGATGCATCTCCAAACGACATCTTTGTGTTGAAAAATGAAAGTGATCGTTCCATCTAGATTTTTGTTCTATTTATAGCCAGAGATTCTTGAAACAATGAAACGACGGTTCATTCGTTCATTCCATTCATTCGATGGTTCATCCGTTCATTCCATCTATCCGACGGTTCATCCGTTCATTCCATCTATCCGACGGTTCGTCCGTTCATTACATTCATCCGACGGTCTGCCCGTTCATACCATACATCTGACGGTTCGTCCGTTCATTACATTCATTTGACGGTCCATCTATTCATCCTGACGATTCATTTCGTTCACATATTTTGATGATTCATCCGTTCATTCATATCAGCAACTTGTCATGTATTTGTTACCTTTGATTAAGTTATCTACTGAAATAATGATATTCAATAAATTATATTCTGCCATGTCCACATTACCTCTGAGCAGATATAATGAATATAATTATTTTCTAAATCAAAAAATATATCATGTCCCGGACCTCGGAATATATTTTCCATCGCTATTGTTTATATCCGAATGAGATATGCAACAAATAATAGAGCCACAAAGAAAATGTCTTTTTATTGATCAAAATTAAAAGACAGTACAAAAAGATATGTTACAAACAAGAAGATACAAAAAGTCTTCTTATTCAGCCGGTGGAGTCATCAAACTAGCCATCTGCTGCTTTAAAATTTGAAGTCGCTCCTCATGAGAATCCATCACTCGCCTCCTAGCTTCCTCTATTCCAGACTTATCATCAAAAGTCGGTAAGGTTACTAGTCTGCAGGAGATTTCAGCTTGATGAGTTGTGACATATTCATTTCTTTCCTGGGTTAGAGCGTCCAGTTGCTGAACTGCAGCTTGATGTTGTGTGGCCTCATCTTCCAGAGCAAGCTGAACAAGTCTCAACTCTTCTTGAAGACGGGCAGATTCTGCTTTTAGTTCAGCAACTTTCTTCTCCTTCTCCCCGACAGCAGATGCTATTATCTCTATTTGAGAGTTATATTCTGAAGACTTGGCAGTAAAAGTGTCCAAGATAATCTGGAAATCAACCTTCACAACTGCAGCCTCTTGAGACATCCTCTCAAACTCAGCGTGTACCAAGGGCTCTACCTCCCCCCGATTCAGATCTTTTTAGATCTTAACCGATTCTTCCAGCTAATCCAATATGTGTTCAAGGTAAGCAGCTTGCGCTTCATCACCTTGACTCCGGATGGCAGCTATTAAATAAGAGGTTGGACCCCTAACGGTTATGAAACCAACCTCTTCTTTATCCATTATCCTCTCTACTAAGGGTCCTAGTGAATTGAAGAAGAGGTTGGGAAGGAACCAATTATGAATCGGTTAGTAGCTATGGCACCAGGTGTAGCAGCTACTCCCATGAACGTCGAAGTAGCAGGTGCCTATACAGATAGATGTTCATCTTTTTGCACGTGAGTGGAGGTCGCTTTAGATAAAGGAGCCATGGAAGAGCTAGTTGCCCCTCCCAGATGTTCCTCTGCAAAATCAAACAAACACCATCAGTTGGCTGTCATTTGCTACTATCGAGAAAGATCAAAAGTAAGAACAATCGTACCATGGCATGGTCCAGTGACAGGTTTGTCATCTGCTGACACGGGTTTCAACCTCGCAGAAGTAGCTTCAGACATTACTGCCTGGCTACTACCCACTTCGGAGCCATCCGAAAAAAGTCTGTTACTGCTGGCTATCGTCGTTATTGGCACTATGTCAGTGCATATGGGAGGAATTGGAGAAGATTCAATTTCTGCATCGATAAAAATTTAGATGTCAGCCATTTAATCTATGAAAAGAAGATTGATAATATCATTCAATACCTTTGGGATCAGGAACAGTAACTTCTTCAGGTGCTACTTCCTTGACCGCATCCTTCTCTGACGATACATGCACATCAGTATCCTCTTCTGGATTCACAGTATCATCAACAACCTCTGTTGATGTATCTTCATCACTTTCACTTTCTTCTGGTGCTTCCTCACTATCGATTACGGCGACCGGATCTACATCATCATGGAGGCCGAAGTCGCAGTCATTCAGAGCATCGATCTTCTTCATTACGAAGTGTTCTCAGTGTAGCTGGAAGCTGGGTAGTTTCCACTACAAGTGTAGGAGATCACAACACTTCATCCTCTTTCTCCATGACTTCCTCCCTGGTCTCTACAACCTCATCACTCCTTTCTGGACTGAAAGCTTCAGGCTCAGGGACAGGTGTAGGAGACGACATTGTGATTCCAGCGACAACACTAGCCACGACCGATGACAGGATAGGTCTTGGAGGACTGGCTAGTTTCCTTCTGACAACTATCTTCTTTCTGCGTAGAGGTCTCTTCGGACTCTCTACATCTATAACATTTTCTTGTCTTTGAATAGAGGTCGGAGTTGTCGCCTCTTCCCTCTGAGTCGACTCAGCATGCTGCCGAGATTGCGACCGGGTCGTGACCCTTTCTGAAGGTTCCAAGACAAGCTTCTTCTTAGCAACTGGAGAAGAAGGTTCCTCTATCCTCCACTTCCTCTCCTTGGCTGGAGATCTGACAACCTTCAATAAGACACGCAGTGGCTCGTTAACTTCTTCTGGGAAGTTGGCTTCCCTCAAAGCTTCCAACGGTGCATCGGCCGGTTCACGCTCTTCATCATTGCTAGAGCCGACACAACAGAGCCTCCCTTCTTTAATCGGGCTGCTGTCACAAAGCTGTCTACGAGACTGAAGTTCTCGGCAAAGGTATTCACCGATGTATAGAAGATTGAATATGTATACATCATCCGAGGACCATGATCGCTCTTCGTTGGCATCGAGAATGTTGTTCTTGTGTCTCGAGCATTATAGTAGGCCCAAGCCCGGGCTCCATCGATCAAATAACCTTTTTCTTGTAGGCACATGATGGCGTTGCCAACATGAAACTGGTCATAGCCAAATTGGCGCGCAAAACGGCTGGAAAGATAAGGCTCCAAATAACATTCGTCTTCAAATCGGTAGACCAGGTGTGATGGCCGGATTGTCCTCAGCCAATCAAAAACTACATGAACCAAAGGCTGCCTCCCAGAATCGACCAGATTTGTAGACATATGCTCGTAGCCAGCGGGAGGAGGAACACAATAGAAGTTCCATCCTTTTTTGAGATTCAGAGCACGTCTGCAATCTCTTAAACTGGTGTATATCCACTTACTCTTGGAGAATCTCCTCAAGAAGCTGCCGCTTACCGCTCCCATGTCAGGGTTCATCAGGGTAAAATAGTACAGAAGCAGCCATTCGAACAAATATGTATATGGTAGCTCTAGCCGAGGAACGCTTCCTTTCTCGCCTTTCCTTTTAAGCATTTGATCAACAAAAAGGCGGAGGCCAGCGTTCACTCGGCAGGTCATTGCTGATAAAAGATCCATCCGATAGCCGAAGACTAAGCGGACGGCAGCAAAAAGTACGCCTCGATGAAAGAGATCGACGGCGCTGGCTCCAGGGACGACGAATCGTCGAAGCCAGTAGGTGAGGAAACCCGCCAGCTGGGCTTTCTTTGACATGGGCCTATAGCCCATCCTCATGAAACTTTCAATAATATCTCCTATCTTGAAAGGAGGATATTGAAGATCATCATCGATCTTGATATCCATCTCCTTGTTCCCCTCCATCAATCCTATCACTTCGCTATTGCTGAGTGGTCTGAAGAAGTTAGGGTTGCACTTATCGTGCTCCTTGGTCTTCTTCTCCATAATGTGGTTGAGAAAGAGATATGGCAACCATTTCATCGAGTAGCAGGTGCCTGATGAACCACTCTTATAGTACAAGGAACAAATCTTGTAGTGGCACAACAGCTCTTCAAAGATGGCCACCATGTCACCATTCTCCTGACGAAGTTTGTCCAACTCGTCATTGGTTGGGACAAATTCCTCATAAGGGATATTCCCCATTGGCAGGCTCGAGATGTACTTCATCTCGTGAAGAGCCAATCCAATCTCTCCGTAGGGTGTCATAAAAGTCCCTGTTCTGAAGTTGTACCTCTCCGTCAATGCAAGGAATTGGTGAGGATTGGGGTAGAAGCCGTAAACGGTAGAGTATACCGCTTGGTATAGCTCAATCTCCTTGAGCTTCTCTTCGAATGGAGCCAATATCCAATTGGCTATACAATTCCATCTCTTGTTATCTGGATTCACCAGACCTGCCAATCGGATATCTTGGTCTGGATATCTTCCTTCAACCTTCGCAAATTCATTTGCAAATATCGGTGTTATGACTGGAAGCAGCAGAGAGGAGTTTTCTGGTGGAATGCAGCCGGGTTTCAATCCTCTGAGTAGGGAGCTGTGACGCTCAAAGGAACTGTAAAACATGTCCTTGTTGTTTGGCCCCTTCTTCACACAAATGTTCCCTGTTCGGGCTTGTTGAAGAGGAGTTATATCCCAATTCCATTCTCCTGGGATAACTCGCAAAAGCATAGCGAGATAGGGGAAGGCATCTAGAAATCTCTGGTAAAAGTATCCTTTTCTCGCCTCTCTGAAAAAGTCTCTGTTCAACTCGAGGTCTGGGCTGAGAACTCTTGTCAAGAGCCTCACCGAACAGAAACAGAGGCTTCTTATGAATAACAATGTCAGCAGTTTGCAGCGGCTGCCCGTTCATCAGACTCAGCAATGTTTCATTGTCTTGTGCTGTTAGGATGGCTTGTCGAGACGATGGCAGGGCATACTGAGGAAATGTTACATGGAAAAGATCCTTTTTAAACTCAGGTTCAGGAAAAGTCCCTGTAAAGACCTTATAATTGGGGTCTTCTCTGAGGTTAACTGCATCAAACAAAGAGACAAAATTCAGTACGTACAAAATCAAAGAGTCTGTTCAAAAGATCAGCAAATTGTGCAAGTATCAGATTACGCTATGTGCAAAGCATCAGATTGCGCTAATGCAGCCTACATGCATAAAATATCTAGTTGCGCCAACACATCCATTTGCGCAAGACATCAGGTTGTGCTAACCTACTTGTACAAGGCATCAGTTTGCGCTGACTCAACAGACTTGCACAAATTGACAGATTGCACCGGTCATTTGCCAGCGGTTTCTAACCGATTGTGCAAGAATATAGTTTTCATAAAAATGAAAACTATTGTGTGTGTGCAACAAAAACCCTAAACAGGACGGCGCAATACCATCAAATCTCTAAAAAGAGAGAGGTATGAAGAATCAAAAATGTCAAGAACCCTAAAAAGGGTTTTGATCGAGTTCATCATCTACCTTGCAGTGTGGGATGGCTAACTTCATGACGAAAAATTTAGGGCGCAACCCGAGTCAAAGACTCAGCGGGGGCTTTGCCCTTCTCGGTGGCTGAACGTTTGGGGGCCATTGATGTCGACGGCGAAGAGAATGAGAAGTAGTCGGAGTTGGCACAGAAGCTTTTCTCTCTTGAACAGTCGGAAACAAGTAAAGAATGAAAGAAAGAAGAATGGAAACTATTTATAGTTTTTCAAAAGTAACAGTCGCCTCAGATTGTGCCGAGAAATTAGGAGCTGATTCCTCCAAACGCATAGTCAAAGCATCACTTGTGCAACTTGATTTTAAATTCAAAATTCAAAGTATTTCGAAACTTTGAATATTTTCAAATTTCGAAAACTTTGAAGGGGGTCTTGTAGGTCCTAAAAATCAAGTTGCACCCATCAAAGAAGCAATAAAAATCAAATTGTGCATCCTTCAAATGAACTGTGCAGGAGACAGATTGCACAACAACTCGACTGCATAAGCTGAATTGTGCACACATCCAAGCGCGCTTGCTGACGTGGCAACGTCATCATTACCTGACATAAAATCAGATCTTCTGACAACTAACAGCCCGAAGAACGAGGAAACTGTTCGTTTCTTGTGCCACGCTGCCATGACAGCTGTCTAGTGCGGTCCAGCTGCCAAAAGCCAGCACAGTCTGACAGCTCAACCTCAGCACAATCCGAGTCTGAGCGCAACCCATTTGAAGCGCAGTCTGATGCTAGCACAGTTCAAGTGGCGCAATCCATCAAGATAACTGACATTCTGTACGTGGCATACATGCCATCAATTGCTCACCATGTGGCAACCATCTGTACACGACCAACCGTATTTCAATCAAACAATGCCACGCGTCTCATATAGTTGGCCCACGATCGAGTAACTGCCAGCACAGTTTGCTGCTTGTGCAGTCCAGTGCCTGCACAATCCAACCTGCGCAATCAAGAAATAACTACTAATTAGTTATTTTCCAGAACTCTATAAATAGAGTTTCAAGTCCTTCATTATCGACATCAGATCATTCAAGATCATCACCAGAGATCAGGAGTTCTTGCCAAAGTGCTACTGCATTCTTCAGAGGCTACCATCTTCAAAGTTCACATCGTCCAAGGGATAAAGCGATCGTCTTCAGATCGGTTTCCTATAGCTGTACTTTCCCAGAATTCAATTGTAATCTTCTTACAAAGTTTGTAAAATAAAGAATACTTTTGTTTTTGCAAACAGAGAGCAGGAATAATCAAGGACTTCATAGGTCTGAACCCCAAGAAGTTCTTAGGGACTGAGGGCATAGTAGTAGCAGATGACTGGCTAGACTCGGTAGAGAGGAAGCTCCTTGGATCTAGGTTGCCGAATGACCTCCAGGTCGAGGCAGCGGGATTTCTGCTGATAGACTTGGCAGGAGTTTGGTTCCGGAACGAGCCGTTATTCGCGAGAGGGAAGGCCACTTGGGATCAGCTCAAAACCCAGTTCAAGAAAAAATTCTTCTCGACCACCGCTAGGTTAGCCATAGGGCTACGATTCCAGAACATCCAGCAGGGGAACCGTTCTGTTGACGAGTATACGGCAGAGTTTAGTTGCCTGAGCCATTTCGCTCCTAGTCTAGTTGCAGACCCAGAGGAGATGATGTGTAGGTTTTGCCATGGTCTAGTTCCAGACATTGGCATTCTTATAGTGGCGAACTGTACGACTGACTACTACCAGAGCCTAGAGTTGGCCCGGAGCATAGAGGAGCGTCTTCTGTCTTACAAGAGGCCGGCTTCTGTACACCGTGAGGGACCGTCCAAGCGCCAGGCTTTCAAGCCGAGAGCACCGACGCCACACCAGCAGACATACCGTCCTCCCACATCACATCACCCAACCCCACCAGTTAGAGCCCCGGGACCTCAGCAGTAGAAGGAAGCTCTGTGTATATTTTGTCGAAGACCAGGGCATGATTACTCTGTCTACAGAAAGAGGTTGAAGCAGTACTTAGCTTGCGGGTCTGTTATCCACCAGCTTCGGGAGTGCCCAGTAGCCAGGGTACCAGGTGCCGGACCACAGTCTAGAGGACCGTCGCTTCCGCCTCAGCAGCAGAGGTTTGAGCAACATCTGCAGCAGCAGAAAGGACCCCAGGAGAAGACTTATAGTCTGGCTCTTGAGCCGGATCCGGAGCAGGTTTCGGAGCCAGATTATTTGGCTGACGTCATCACAGGTCATATTTATTTGCATACTTTTCTAGCTCTATGCTTGTTTGATTTCGGTACATCTTATAGCTTCCTGTCATTAGAGTTTATACATAAACACCACTTAGTAGCTACACCTACCGAGGAGATGAGCAGAGTAATGAAGGGAGGCGGACCAGTGCCCATTAGAGCTATCTATAGATGCTCTATTACTATAGCTGGGAGAGAGTTTAGGGGACGATTCTTTGAGATGCCACTCCCCGGGTATGATATCATATTAGGGATGGACTGGCTTAGGTATGCCCATGCAGCTATAAACTGTCATGAGGGTAGTATTCTCTTCAGTCCCCCAGGCACGGCACCATTCAGTGTCAGGAGGACAGGGCCGGAGATCAGCCTAGAGCCGAACTGTTGTGCGACAGTTGGGGAGATAGCACCGCCACACCTATCATTAGGGAGTTTATGGATGTATTTCCAAAGGATCTTCCAGGACTTCTGCCTGACAGAGATATGGAGTTCACTATAGATTTAGTACCGGGTTCATCACCAGTATTCCGGGCTTGCTATAGAGTGAATCCCAAGGAGGCCGTAGAGATGAATGAGCAGATTGATGACCTGTTGAAAAAGTGTTTCATTCGATCTAGTGCTTCTCCATGGGGAGCGCCAGTGCTCTTTGTGCCTAAGAAGGATGGTACAGTTCGGTTGTGCATTGACTACCGGGCGTTGAATACCATCACCATTAAGAACAAATATCCTTTGCCCAGGATAGATGATTTGTTCGACCAGTTGAGTGGGGTGAAGGTGTTTTCCTGGATAGATTTGAGATCCGGGTACCAGCAGGTGAAAGTCAGGGCTACAGACATCCAGAAGACGGTGTTCAACACAAAGTACGGGTAGTACGAGTTTCTGGTGATGCCATTTGGTCTCACAAATACGCCAGCTGTCTTTATGAATTTGATGAATAAGATATTTTACCAGTATCTGGATAAGTACGTCGTAGTATTCATCGACGACATCCTGATATACTCGAAGACACCGGAGGAGCACGCAGAGCACTTGCGGACAGTTTTGTGGATTCTGAGGCAGGAGAGGTTATTTGCCAAATTATCGAAGTACGAGTTCTTTTTGGACCGAGTGGAGTTTCTCGGTCATATAGTTACTGGAGAGGGGATCTCGGTGGATCCCAGGAAGATTGCTGCCGTTGAGACGTGGAAGGCTCCGACGTTAGTTTCAGAGATCAAGAGCTTTTTGGGTTTAGCAGGCTATTATAGGAAGTTCATCCAGGACTTTGCTAGGATAGTCGAACCCATGACGAAACTGACACGGAAGGACGCAGAGAACATCTGGTCAGAGGACTGCCATGCAGCATTTGAGGAGCTGAATAGGAGGATGACGATCGCTCCAGTTCTGACATTACCTTCAGGATCTGGAGGTTTCACCATATACAGCGATGCTTCGAAAAAGGGGCTAGGATGTGTCCTACAGCAGCAGGGAAAAGTGATTGCTTATGCATCTAGGCAATTACGGACTCATGAGCGGAACTATCCTATCCATGACCTAGAGTTAGTTGCGGTGATCTTTGCACTCAAGTTATGGAAACATTACTTATACGGAGAGTGTGTGAAAATCTTTACTATCCACAAGAGCTTGAAGTATGTGTTCACGCAGAAAGAACTGAACATGAGGCAAAGACAATGGTTGGAGTTGATGAAGGATTTTGACATCGATTTACAGTATCACCCCGGGAAGACAAATGTGGTGGCGGATGCGCTGAGTAGGCATCCGATGGCATGGTATCTGATGATAGATCAGCATTTACGGGAAGATCTGGAGAAGATCGTTATCGAGATAGTTCGGCCAGGATCAGTGATACAGATAATGACGCTTGACATTCAGTCAGGTTTGATGGAGCAGATCAGGGAGGCACAGTCTACAGATGAGAGCCTTCGCAGACTTCGAGCCCAGGCTTTAGCTGGATTGCTAGATGACTTCACCATAGCAGAGGATGGGTCCTTGAGGCATGGCAGCCGGTTGTACGTACCGAAGGGAGAGCTGATAGAGGCAGTCTTACAGGAGGCACATAGATCTCGATATTCTATTCACCCTAGTGCCAACAAGATGTACCATGACTTGCAAGAACATCTTTGGTGGCACGGGATGAAGAGGGACGTATCATGTTTTATTTCGAGATGCCTAGTTTGCCAGCAGGTTAAGGCGGAGCGCCAGAGGCCAGCTGGTCTATTGCAGCCGTTACCTATTCCCGAGTGGAAGTGGGAACATATTATGATGGACTTTGTCTCAGGGCTTCCTCGTTCCCAAGGAGGAAAGGATGCCATTTGGGTCATCGTGGACAGGCTGACGAAGTGTGCGCACTTCATACCCTTCAAGGTGGTGCTTTCCACTGAGAAGTTGGCAGAGCTATACATACAGCAAATAGTTTGCTTACACGGAGTACCAGTGAGCATCGTGTCGGACCGAGATAGCAGATTTATGTCCCATTACTGGAGGAGCTTGCAGGAGGAGTTGGGCAGTCGGCTCAAGTTCAGTATGGCATACTACCCGCAGATAGATGGAAAGTCCGAAAGGACGATACAGACGCTAGAGGACATGTTGAGGACCTGTGTGCTGGACTTTGGCGGATCATGGAAGACCCATCTGCACTTGGTAGAGTTCTCATACAATAACAGCTACCAAGCCAGTATCAGTATGTCTCCTTTCGAGGCACTATATGGACGACGATGCCATACACCGCTCTTTTAGGATGATGTTGGGGACAAAGTTATGCTTAGGCCAGAGATGATCACGGATGCAGCAAAGAAGGTCGGGATGTTCAGAGACAGGCTTAGAGTCGCTCAGGACAGGCAGAAATACTGGGCCGATGCTAGTCGCAGACCGATGGTGTTCGCCGACGGAGATATGGTGCTAGTGAAGATATCACCTACTAGAGGGACGATCCGGTTCGGACGAGGAGGCAAGTTGAGCCCCAGATACATCGGGTCGTTCGAGATACTAGACAGGATCGGAGAGGTAGCTTACAGGATTGCACTTCCACTCAACTTAGCAGGAGTTTACGATGTCTTTCATGTGTCTCAGCTGAGGAGATATGTTCCGGACCCCAGCCATGTGCTAGATCATTCAGAGTTGGAGATCGGACAGAGGTTTACAGTTACTGAGCAGCCCGTAGAGATATTGGACAGGAGGGAGAAGAGGCTGACGAACAAAGTCATACCATTAGTAAGAGTAGCTTGGAGCCGTCACCCTCCGGATGAATCTACTTGGGAGAGGGAGTCGGACATGAGGGAGAGATATCTTTACTTGCTCGACCCAACAACTGCGAGGGAACCACCCGTTCCCGCTTGATACCTTAGAGGTTAGTTTT